>PVLA01005031.1:0-158183 GCA_004027455.1 Hydrochoerus hydrochaeris | reverse complement strand
AAAAAAAAAAAAAAAGTATTATAAGATAATACTCAAAGGCCAGCAGTACAGAATAGCACGAAACTCTTTTCAATATCCAAAATCAAGATTGGTAGCTAAAATCTAAGGGGATTTCCTCTTGAGTTAAATTCAGAAATATCATTCAAAACCTGAAGGAATCTGACTACTTCCGTCCTGGTCTAAGCAGAGACCACTCTAAATCCCTTCCCCTGCTACACTGCTACGCTCTGCCACCAGCTGCCGATGTGTAGTTATGGGTAAACAAGGCCCAGTAAGCACAGCAACGCCCTATAACTCCCAGTCACTGTTCAGCCCCGCTCCCGACAAACAACATTCAACTCCCTCTATACCCTCAAGCGTGGTCCTGGGAGGAGAGCTGCAGCTCTTTTTGTGGAACGCTCCCCCCAAAAGTCTCGTTGTGACTTTTTTCTTTCACAGCACCTCTGCCCACCTCATGAGCCTAAAAAGACCTTACAGCCTGTACAAGAGTTAACTGTTGTCTCTACTGCCTCTTAGGTTTGTTCTGAAATAAACTTGTCCTATTGGGCTTGCACCCTGGATTCTTTTCTTTTTTGTTGTAACAAAAACCAAAACATGTTCTTATTATTTTCTAAAGAGAAAAAGAACGGAGCTGTACTAAAGGAAAGTAACAGGCAGTTGTTTCTTCTTTTGCCCACATTCTCTTCATTAGTGAAAGCAGTAAACAAGTTACCTCTTCTTCCTGCCATGTCATCTACAAAGACCAGAAAACTAAGCACTGCCTTTGACTGGCCAGAGAAATGTTCTGTATCAATTATTTCCATCAACATCACCCTCTCTTTACTCATTTTGAGATTCCAGATCAGGAAAGAGAAGGGTCTTAGTGAAGTTAGGTGAGTGGGAATGTAGAACCACCGGCCAAGGCCTGGGAGACAGACATCTTAAAGGCAGAAATGCTATAGGTTCTAAAGGATACGTGAAATTTAAAGTTCAGGAGATAAATCTTCACAATAGTCTCAGAGTAGCTTGACACAGTCCTACTCTCTCTGTAAACAGTGGAGTGAAACCATGTGCCTTGGGAGCATTGGCAGTGAAGACTGAAAAAGGTTGAAAATAAAAGAAAGGCAAATATTTATCAAAAAAAATACAAACAAAGTGAAAAAAAAAAACAAGGATGGAAATGTTAATTCCAGACAGAGCAGAATTCAAAGTCAAAAGTGTTTATAGAGACAAGATTTTTGGCAAGAGATAGAATTCCAATAAAGATCAAACAGTCACCAATAGTTATACACCTAGGTAGCACCAAATTAGAAAAATCAAGAACTTTTTGAAAAACAAGAAAAAATGGAAAGAACTGTAGTTGTTTGGAAGGTTTACAATGCATTCTCAGCTCTTATTTTAACAGGGAGAGATAGAAATCTAAGGAAATAGAAACGAAATCATAAATGCTGTTAAGAGATGAATGGTCAGAAATTTCAAACATGGGCATCACCCCATGACCTAGAAAGGAGATAATGTTCTTCCTTTCCAGATATTCAGTATTGAGGGCCCTATGAATATGCCATCAGGTGAGGTTAAAGGAGTTATGATCAATTTATTGTATCAATATGATGGGAAGAGCAAAATCCCATTGTAGGAGAAACTGTGTGCCTATCAGTAATTTTTATCTGTCAGGAAACTCTTGTAGTTTTGACCCTGTGAATTTCCAAAGCAGATGAAGAGTAGAATCCTGATTACCTGCAAGTTAATCTACTCACTTAGGCAAATTAACATATCATTATTTAGATTCTTCAGACACACCCCAAATCCCATGACACGGGCACAAAAGATGATCTCCACTCCCTAAAGTTATCAAAAAAAATTCTAGGCTAGTTGGAGGTCTGCCTGACCCTAAAGTTGTACCAGGATGTTCCCTAGAGCAGACAAAGCTGGGAAAGCAACTGGAGAATTGGAACAACTTGAGCTCATGTTGAGCACTGACGGACAGAAAGAGGAACACAAAATTTGCTGTTCAAGACTAAGAGACTCACGAACAGAGGACCATAACCTGAATAACCAACATATCCAAATAAGAAACAAGACTAAGAGATACATAGGAAACAAGACTTAAGAGATCTTAGCTAAGAGTTTTCTTTCCTTCTCTTTACTTCCTTCCTTCCTTTCTTCCTTCTTTCCTTCCTTCCTTTCTTCCCTCTTTCCTTCCTTCTTTCCTTTTTTCTTTCCTTCCTTCCATCCTTCCTACTTTTTTCCTTTCTTCTAAACCCCTGAACAATCTATTTTAAGACCCCAGTTCTTGATTATGTCCACCTCAGGTTATGTCTCAGAACGGAATCACATAGACAACTCTCTAGCAGGTTTTTTGGCTTGGATGCCTGGTAGACATACCAAGTCCAAATGATCCAACCGTGAAATCTTGGTCTTCTCCTTGAACTTGTCTGTGACCTACACTTCCAATCTAAATAAATAGTATCATTGATCACCTAAAAAAAAGCCAGAGGGGTCAGTGAATAAAGAATGATCTCTGTCCCTCATTTCTTTAATTATGGTTTCATTCTTTAGTTGATATTTTTCAGAACGCAACAAGTATATGCTCTGATTTCCAGTGATGTTTCTTAATTTAACTCCAAAACACATTTTTGCAATCAAGAGGACATTCTCACAGGCACTAAAGGCCAGACCAGACTTTTGGTTTTGGTACATTTTTTTTCCCCTTGTGTTTTTGGTTTTCAGGAAAAAAGCAGGAAGAAATGACTTTGAGCAATGCACAGATCATGATTATCACTACAGAGCAAGACTTAGGTTTATTGGCTTTGAGCTGAGATATTTTTGGACCAACCAGCTTGGTTAAAGATGTAGACTTGTAAGTGGAACAGGCCAATGATCATTAGTAGTTAAACATAAAATGGATAACATCTCCTACTGCCAAGCATCTGTCGACTCTCCCCAGCCCATGTAAGTATTAATGGAATTCAAGTCATACGAAGTAAGAAGGAGGTAGCCAGAAATCTCTCTCACCATGCCCAGAATTTGAGAGTTTCATATTAAATGATGCATCTATATATACTACTGTGATTGACATAAAGTCACAGAAAGACTTCTATTTTTAAAAGTGCAAAAGGATTAGATTTTAAATATATTCATGACAAAGATACATGAGATCTCTTAAATTTCTTGTATATAAAATTGTCCTATATTGCACTGATCTTCTGGCTGGGAGAGAAAAGGCAATTTGCATGGTTCCTGTCAGTCACATGTGGTTTGGAAATGCTTATGCATTCCAGATACACTTTGTTTAAACTGGAGAATCATATCCTATTTCCACTGGTTTGCATGCATGCATATAAAACTTGTCTTTTCCCAAATGCCACATGAACATAAGTGAAGAACTACCAGAAGTGACCATAATTAATCAACTTTTTGTTGAAGTTTCACAGCTACGATGATGAGGAAAATTCAAGTTTAAAGAGGCTTCCACTTCCACTTTGATTGTTTGCGTCTTTAGTTCTGTTCCATGGAGCTGTTAAAGACCCTCAACACACAATTCCTGGTACTTACTATGGGCCAGAATCTCTCCTAGGTACTGAGAGATACTGAGCAGAACTCCCACTATAGGGAGCTCAGAGTTTAATAGTAAATAAAAGAAGTTACCATCCAATGTAACAGTGACTGGTAGAATTTGGGTTATGCATTGTGTCCTATGGAAACAGTGAGACAGTTTGTCAAAACTTCCCTGTCGGTGGAGCATGAGTTGAAGTGAAGAAGGACTGGAAGGAATTCAAGAAAGTAGGAACATTATGTGCAAAGCTCAGCAAGAACACATGTTTCAGGGACCTGAAAGAAACTCTGTATGGCTTAAGGCCAGAGTTAGAAATAGTACAAGAAATAATTTGAAAATACACGGGGGAGAAACAATAATTCTAATAAAGAATGCTACTCTATCAGTCTACATTCTTGTGTTAATGTTTGGATGTATTTGCTCACTAAGAAAACTTGTAAGTTTGTAGATGAAGTAGCTAATGTCCCAATGTACAGTATCCAGACTCTATCCCTTGCTCTTCTCTTTACCTGGCACTTACACCATGCTATACCTGGCACATAGTTGGTGCACAATGCACATGAACTATTATTACGATGTGTGGTAGACACCTTCTAAGATGGTCTCCAGTAATATGTGTCCTTATGCAAACTCCTTCTCTTGAGTATTGGCTGGATTTATTGACTCATTTCTAATGAATAGACAGATGATTAATGGGCTGCCACTTCCAACATTATTTTATAAGAAGACTGACTTCCTTTTGGGGCACTTTATCATGTACCCCGTGTACTCTCTCTGTCTCCTTTTACTTTTGTTTCATTAACTGCCATGTCTAAGACACTCAATATATGAAGGGAGACCCATGTGTCAAGGAACTGAGCCATGCCTTTGTGAGCATGTCTACTGCCAACACCTATGGGAGTGACCTTGGACACAGATTTGTGAAGCTGCCAATAGTTACCCAAGAGAGCATGGAAGTGATTTCCCCAACTTGCCTCAAGTCTTAGGAAATGCACCTGTGACCAATGGCTTGACTGCAACCTCATAAGAAATCTAAGCCAGAGGCACCCAGCTGAGCTGCATCTAGCCTCCTCAGCCAAATAAACCGTTACATAGTATTGGTGATATTAAGCCACTAAAATTTGGTTTGATTTGGTCCACAGAAATACATAACATATGTCACACTAGTATTCTGTGCTTCCTCTCTTTTGGGGGCTGGGTGTCTGATAAACATAGTCTGGTCATGGTACCACTGGACTTCTTCCTGGAACCTCAGCTTTTGTGATTAGAATCCTGATCACCTAGTAATAAAGAAGTGATCTCAGCTCCCCCACTCTATGAAATGAACTTTGCTAGCTTTGGTTCCACTCACTAGATTAGACCATTGACAGAAGATTCTTCCCCAATTGTAGTAGAGATTGTTGAGTTTGGAATGTTCCCCTTCCCTGATCATGGGCACACCAACACAGTAAATTGTATTTTCTGTACTATCTGCTTCTAAGAATCCAGTCACTCTCATCTGTCTAGATGATGATAACCACAGATGTCCAGAGAGAGACACATGTAGCTAGTATATTGTCTATTTCCATGTATAACCCTAAGTGATTTTGTGACATGTCTTAGCACTAATTGGTAAACTTGCTGTCTACACTGTCCAGGTGGGAACAAGTGAAAAAATATACATTGAAGAGGGAACATTGAGTTTTTGGCAAAGAATTTTTGGCAGTTTATAAAACAATGTTGATTTGAAGTCAGTGGTTTTATATGTAAAAAAGATGTTAAAACCTTGTAAAGATGTTAAGTATTTACACAAAAATTATTCTCAGCTAAGGAAAAAAGAGCAAAACTATAAAACCCAGTGTGCTTTCCGCAAGTTATTCTTTGCTTGCTTCCTAGGACTTTTAGTAGGTCCTCAGTTCATTTTTCAGTGAATGACAAAGCAATCATAATAAATACTACATTTAAGTGACAGCACTATATTCCAACTACAATAAAAGGGAAGAAAAGAAAGGGGGCTTTTTACCTCTGTCCCTGATGCTTTTGCCCCTCATGCTCTGGAATGCAGCTGTTGGGAGCTAAAGGACTGATGTGGGAGGATGTCCGTAAGGCCACCGCTGAGACACCCACCAAATGGGATGAGAAGTTCAGCAGCACAGAGGTGGTACGGTGGGCGAGGACATTGGCATCGGGGCTCACATTGATAACCAGTGGGTTATGCTGGCATGACAGTTCATAAGTTCCTGAAAAGATATGGATTAGTAGTTTAAACTATTCATCTAGCACCATGTTTCTATATTAAGTGTTCTTTTATTTTCTCAATAGCTGTGTAATATAGAAGAGATCCCAAGCAATATCAGAAATAGACATCAAACTGACTCTTAGATCTATTTGATTGTCCTCTAGCAGTGCTCAAGGAATTATTCTCAGACTCACCAAGAGAGTGGTTGCGTCCCCTGACATCGGTCAGGTAGAGAGTCAGTGTTGGCTGCTGATGCTTCCCAGGAACCAGGCCATCAGATGTCAAGAAAACGAAAACTGCTGTGGCAACTCCTGGTCTATTAAAACACACCTAGGCAGAAGACATATATGTATGAGTCATTATTTTCATAAACCATCAAAAGCATGTGTCACAGCGTGTCCACTCTTCTCAGAGAGCTCTACCATTAACAAATGGGAAAAATATGGGATAGGCACAGAAAAGTATTCAAGGTCATGCCAAAAGTCATACCAAGAGGGAAAGAAGATGACTTATTTATTTTTTTTTTAATTTTAAAGAGGATAAAACCAAGGAAAATAGAACAGGATAAAACCAATTTTAAAAAGCCAGTATAAGTGATATGGGACCTCAAAACCTTATGAAGTTAGCAGTAGTTACCATAATGCTTTTTGTTATCTTCAAAATAGCTGCACATAACTTTGGATGTAGTAGAAACTGAACAGAACAGAATAGAATAGAAACAATAAAAACAAAACAATGAATGCAATAAAGGACTTCAAAATACGATGATAGTAAATCCAAAGTGGTTGCCATAATATGTCTTGCTATCCTTCAAATAGCTGCTCACGCCCTCAGATTTAATGTAATCAAACAAAATAAAGGAGAATAAAACTCAACCCAAGAAAACAATGCAAATGATTTGCCTTGCAGGTGGGGACCACCTCCTGGTGAGGCCTGGTTCTCTCCCTCCGCAGTTTACAAATCAAGAAGCTGATTTCCAACTATCATGGTACCTTTTTTTTCTGAAACTACTTAGGTTACTGTTATTGCTTTTATTTTTCTTTTTTGAACTTGTAACTATCTTTCTATAAATTTTTTTTAAAAAGCTCGCTCAGAGAACATGGCTGGCCTCTACATAGCCAGTCAACATATCATTTTTACTAACGACAGAGAAGTGAACGAGATGACTGTCCAGCCAATATGTAAGTCAACAGATGAAATTGCTCTGAAGTTCTGAACTGCTGCAAGTAGTTATCCTTCTCCACCTCCATATTCACGCCTGCCCCTAATTTTCTCAGAATTTCTCACTTAACACTTGAATTATACCATCGGAGAGGGGTTACTAGAGTCTATTGCTTCTGAAATTGAACCCTAAAAAACTGTTACTTTGATGCAGTTTTTCTGGTGCCCCAAGCTTATATATTCTGTCTCTAGATGGAAAACAAGCCAAGCAAAGGCACAGAAAAATTCCGTTATTTGTAAGGAATACTCCTGCATGGTTAGACCAATTATACTACATCAGACATTCAGAACAGACTATGAAAATTTTGTCTCTGGGAACATTTTAATAGGGAAAAAATCATAAAGTTCAAGAATAAAATACAGCTTTTCTCCTAGCCACTGCTAAAGGTCCAGTGTTTATTTCCATACCGTGCTTATATGATGTGATAATTTGCTTTGGTTTGATTTCTTAGAGCTTAGCATTATTCCTACTTTCTTTTGAGACTAGCCCTCAGCTTTCCCTGGTGCTTTGTCTGTGATTTACTTATTTTTTAAAAATTTTTCCTTTATATCTGTGATTTCTGATAAGAATCTTGACCTTATAAAGTCCTAGGTGCATTTTTCTCGTTTTTCATCAGGGTGGAAGGGTGGTGTGGCCCCAGGAAATTTATTCTCAGTGTGAAAGCACAGCAAAATTTCTAATGGCAGAGACTTCCTCTAAAGTGGGGAAAGGGAGTGTAAAACATGTTTTCTATTTTAATGAAAATTCTTTCTCATCCACAGCCTGGTGTTTCCTGAGTCTTGGCAGTGTGTTTATAGAGTGTCCATTTGCACTGCTGGCTTAATTAGGGTGATTTTATGATTTACAGTGGTCAAGGCTGCACAGCTCTCCCTTCTCCTTCTCCTCCTTTGAAGGAAAGTCTAGCCACACTTTTTACAGTGTCTGCTCCCCATTTTTTTCATTTCCACCCTTTGAAGCAATAAATATTCCTTCATAAGACACATCCAGACCCATAGATTAGTTTCCAATATGAAGTCCTCTGTCCCCAGTTGGGTGTGGGCTAGACGTGAAACACATCCTAAGGAAACCAAGCACCAGACTCAAAGCTCTGGACTCCTGCAGCAAATGACATCAAAGCCTTTCTGAGAATTCCCATAACCTCCTGCTTTTCATACTCCACAAAAGAGACCTAAGCACTGAAAGAAAGTCCTGGGTCATTTCCTGACCCAGGAACAGACAGAATCCAAACAAGTACCTTGTGGCCTTACCTCAGTGGGCCTCAGACTTGAAGAGTGGAGTGGTTTTAGCAAGGAACAGGAGAGCCTAGACTTCTGTCTGCTGCTGGGACCTGGAGTAGACATCACCTGCCTGAAGTGAGCTAGGAGAGGTAGTGCTTATAATGTGGTCCTCTGTCCCGGAGGCCCAAACCCACAGCGTCCTACCCACTTCTCAATTTTTAGCAATGTACCCCTTTGTTCTGTAGTTTTCTAAATACAAAATCACTTCTAAAGGTAAAGACTGTTTCTTCTGATAGCAGTGTCTTGGTGCCGTGATTTATGGGGAATGTTATGGCAGGATTTTCAGACCAAGAGTTAAGTAGGAAAATTGTAGGTAAGACTTGCAAAGGTCACATGGCTGATGAATATTGGGTTATGTGAAGCAAAGAGAGACAAAGGAGAATTATGGGACACTGAGTCTTGCCCATTCCTTTTCACATGACAAGGTAAAGGTAGCCACAGTTCTTTTTCACTTGCACCTCAAGTATACGCCACAGCAGCAATGACAAGCACAAAGAAGTGTGATTTTTCTTGCATAACTACTGCATTGCCACTTCAAAAGCAGAGACTAGGCAAAATCGGTGCATTATCATTCTAAGAAGGAATAGGGGGAACTAAGTAAATTTGTCAGGCAGAAGCTCTGGGGTTGGTCTTTGACCAATCCTCACTAGCTACATAAAGCCAAGCAGTCCAACCCTCCTGTCTGATCCTGGCTTTCTCTTTCCTATACTTGAGGATGGAGATGCTGCCATTCTCACACAGTTACAGGGATGAATACATGAGTCATGTGAGCACATACGGGGCAGTGCTTATTATACAGTAAAAACTCATTCAATAATTCCTACTTCCTACAGCAAACACTTCCCATCCAGTTTACACTACAGGAAGAAAGGTGAAAAACACAATTCTAAAGTAAAATATACAATTTTATGTTCTGATATATAGAGAGAATTATACTTTTCTGAAATTTATTGGCTAAAATATTAAATATGCATTTTAAAATTGATGTTTTAGAAATATGAAGCAGTACTTTAGATTCTGGTTTCATAGAAACTGTCAATATCTAAGATTCTTGATGTATTATGTAATTCTACTTAATGAATGGAATCTTTAAAAATAGAGTCATCTCTTGGTGCTTGACTGCTTTAAAAGTCTGGTGCTCAGGGCTGGGGATTTAGCTTGGTGGCTTAAGTGCCTGCCTTGCAAGTGCAAGGTCGTGAGTTCGATACCTGGTACAAAAAAAAAAAAAAAAGTCTGGTGCTCAACATATTTGGATGAGAAAATTGTGTCCCGTGCTCATAATCTGTTTGGTACTCAAATGCAAGCTGGAGCCTGCAGGTGTCATTCACCTTGGGATTCACACTACCCTTGCTTGGAACTCAATATTTTTGCTACTTGTCTTACTCCTGAGAACAAACTAATCAGTACTAAAGTACCACTGTACATTTTTACACATAGATCTCTTTTTTTTGAAGTTATTTTTTTATTTTAAAGAGAAAAAAACAAAAAGACAGATCTAAGCACATCAGAACAGAACAATGCAAGCAACACAGCACTTCACAACAAGACAATTAGACATTAACAGTAGCTATCACAATGTCTCTTTCTTTGAAGTAGTTGAGTTTAGCTTTACACACAACAATGTCAAACAGAACAAAACACAACAAAACAACTCAAGAGAATGAAAGTATTACAAGGCATTCTGAACCAAATAACCAAAGAACAATGGCTACTATATTATCTCATTTTCCATAAAAAAATTTGTTTATACTATTACACATATTAAAATCCAATAAGACACAACATGATAGAACCAATGGTAAAAGAAAAACAAAAGCATGGTAGGACTTCAGAGCAAGATGATATTAAATCAGCAATGGCTGCCATACTGTCTTTTCTTCAAGGTAACTATTCATACTATCACATATAATAAGATCAAACAAAACAGAATAAAACCATTCTAACCAATGAACGAAAACATAAGACTTCAAAGCAGTATAATAGTGAGCCATGATTACCATAAAATCTTATGTACTCTTACCATTTCTTACACTAGGGAGACTATATAGTATTTATACCTGTGAGTTTGATTTATTTTGCTTATTAGTATGGTCTCAAGTTGCATCCATTTATTTATAAATATCTCAATGTGATCATTCTTTATAGCTGAGGAGTACTTCATTGTATAAAAGTACCACTATTTTTTTTTAATCCATTCCTCAGTTGATGGGCACTTAGGTTGTTTCCAAGATCTGGCTATTACAAATTGTGCTGCTATAAACATGGATGCACATATATCACTGTGGTAAGATGTTTTCAGTTCTTCTGGGAATATGCCTAAGAGTGGAATATCTGAGTCAAATGGGACCTCCAACCCCAGTTTTTTGAGAAATCTCTAGACTGACTGCCACAGTGGTTGCACCAGTCTACATGCCCACCAACAGTGCAGAAGAGTTCCTTTTTCCCCACAGCCTCTCCAGCATTTATTGTTGGTAGTTTTCTTGATCTTGGGCATTCTTTCTGGAGTGCGATGGAATCTCAGTGTGGTTTTAATTTGCATTTCTCTAATGACCAATGATGATGAACATTTTTTCATGTATTTATTTGCCATTCGTATTTCTTCATCTGAGAACTGTGTGTTCATATCGGGTGCCCATTTTTGGATTGGGTCTTTGAATTTCGGGGGTCTGATTTTTTAAAATTCTTTATAAGTTCTAGACAGAAGTCCTTTGTCTAAGGGACAGTTCACTAAGACTTTTTCTTAGTTTGTGGGTTTTCTTTTCACTCTGTTGGAGATTTCTTTGGACATGCAGAAACTCTTTAATAAGATGTGATCCCAGTTATTGATTCTGGGAAGTATTTCCCATGCAGTTTGGTTCTTGTTCATGAATTCTCTACCAACCCCTATGTCTTCAAGATTTTTACCTACTTTGTCTTCCAACAGATTTAGTGTTTCTGTTTTAATATTTAGATCTTTGATCCATTTAAATTTTAGTTTAGTACATGGTGACAGGCATGGGTCTAATTTTAATTTTCAGCATATGGATAGCCAGTTTTTCCAGTACCATTTATTAAAGAGACTATCATTCTTCCAGTGAACATGCTTGGCCCCTTTATCAAAGATAAGGTGGTTGAGTGTATTCATAGTTGTATCTTCTAGTCTATTCCATTGATCTTCAGGTCTGTTTTTATTCCAGTATCATGTTGATTTTATTACAGTAGCTTTGTAGTATAACTTCAAGTCAGGAATTGTGATGCCTCCTGCCTTGGCTTTGCTGCTTAGAATTGCCTTTGCTAGTCTAGGTCTCTTCTGGTTCTAGATAAATTTTAGGAGTTATTTCTCTAGACCTATGAGGTATGTTAGTGGTATTTTCATTGGGATTGTATTGAATCTGTATAACAATTTTGGGAGAATGGTCATTTTCACAATGTTTGTTCTTCCTATCCATGAACAAGGGATGTTTTCCATTTTCTGAGGTCCTCTTCAATTTCTTTTTCAGGGTATTATAATTTTCCCTGCACAACTCTTTTACATCTTTCATTGGATTAATTCCTAAGTATTCCATTTTTTTTTGATGCTAGGGTGAAGGGGGTGGCTTCTCTTATTTCTCTCTCGGTGATTTTGTTGTTAGTGTATAGGAATGCTATTGATTTTTGAGTATTGGCTTTGTACCCAGCTACATTGATGAATTTATTTATTATATCTAGGAGTCCTTCAATGGAGTTTTGGGGCTCTTCTATGTAGAGTATCATGTCATCGGCAAATAATAATAATTTAACTTCCTCTTTTCCCATCTTTATTCCTTTTATTTTTCTCTTTTGTCTAATTACTCTGGCTAGTATTTCCAATACTATATTGAATAGGAGGTTGATAAGGGACATCCTTGTCTTTTGCCTGATTTCAAGGTAAAGGCTTTCAGTTTTGGGCCATTTAATATGACACTGGCTGTTGGTTTGTCATAGATGGCCTTTATCATATTGAGGTAAAGACCATCTATTCCAATTCTCTGTAAGGTTCTTATCATGAATGGGTATGGATCTTATCAAAAGCTTTTTCTGCATCTATAGAAATGATCATGTGATTCTTACTTTTTGCTCTATTGATATGGTGGATTACATTTATTGATTTACGTATGTTGAGCCATCCTTGCATGCCTGGATGAATTCCACCTCATCATGGTGTATAATCTTCTTAATGATTTGCTGTATCCTGTTTGCCAATATTTTATTGAGAATTTTTGCATCTATGTTCATTAGGGAGATTGGCCTGTAGTTCTCTTTTTTAGTTGGGTCTTTCTCAGATTTTGGTACTAGAGTGATATTTGCTTCCAGGAATGACTTAGGGAGAATTGCTTCCCTTTCAATTTCATTGAAGAGTTTGAGGAGTGTTGACTATTACTGTAAACTTGGCTATTATTATTACCTCATAGATCTAGAGAAATCACTCCTAAAATTCTAAGCAGCAAAGCCAAGGCTATTATTGTAAGCCTCTTGATATCATTTGTGTTGCCCCCTTCTTTTTCATTTATCCCTATTAATCTTATGTTGTTTTTCTTTGCATCATCTTGCAGCTGTTGAATTGTTATTTCCTGATTTCTTGTTATTTTTAGAAGATCTTTCCTTTCCTGTTCACTAGCTGTAATCTTATCTTCACAGTGTGACATTCTATCTTCACTTTTGTTGAGGCAGTTTTTGCAACTTTCAATAGAATTTTTGGTTTCCTGTATATCTCTTTGAATCTGCTTCATGTATTGTTTGTTTCTTAAACTGTTCATTCAGGGATTCTATCGTTTTGCTTTGTTCCTGTAATTTTTTAGCTGTGTCTTCATTAGATGAGTTCAGTATTTCTTTCACTACTTTTATCATTTTTTCTTTTACCTGGGAGATTATTTCTGATTTGAGTTCCCTCATAGCTTCCTGTACTTGCTTCTTTATTTCAGTTGATATCATTTTAGGCATTTCAGGTGTATGGCTAGTATTTTCTTCTATGTACATGGCTCCTAGGCTTTCTTGGGATGGGCTGGAGGTTTGAGCTTGCATTTTGGTCTTTCGTTTTGTCATTTTCCTATATTTCCGTGTTTCCAGAGATGTTCCAAAGCTTTCCCTGTATGTGTTGAAAATCACGTCCCGTGCTCTACACTACTGGGACTCATGTGGTTTTGGCTCCCCTGGTGCAGTGGGCCTGGCTCCCCTCGTTGAATGAAGGTCTCTGGGCATGGTCCACTCAAGCCTGTGGAACTCTGGAGCCCAGTCCAGTGTCCTAGGGGGCTGGGCGGGCACCCAGCTGCCAGGATCGATGGTCCCAAATTCTAGATCTCTTAATAGTTTCTTTCTTTCTTTCTTTCTTTCTTTCTTTCTTTCTTTCTTTCTTTTTTTTAGGAAATTCAGTTTAATATGCCCCAAGAGAAAGATCCAAAATGCTAGGAATTCAAAAAAATTGTTAGTTTTATCTGTAACATTTTGCTATTTGTTTTAACAAGGAAGTTGCATTTGTATATTATGTAAGCAATATAAACTTAATGCTAAATGTCCTCTGCAAGGTATATATATCTATAGCTAGATATCAAGAAAGCAAGAAAAGGAGGGAGAGAGGAGAGAGAGAGAGAGAAATAGAGAGAGAGACTTACACACAGTGGGGGAGACCCAGTCCCCCAAATACTAAGTTGCTTTTTCATTCAAAGACTACATGTTAAGCACCTGATCTAATTGCAAGCCACTGGTGAAGAATAAGATTGAAAGAACATGTCTCTAGTGAAGAACTGCTTGGGCTTAAGAAATTCCTGTCCACTCTGCCTGCTGGCCCTGACATACTCATCATGCTCCCAAACCAAGCCATTTCAACTTCTAGGTCACCCTCTGTGGTGGTCACCACATAGCAGATCCTTAAACTACACCACAAACTTGAAAAGAATCCCTTCTGAGGTTTCCAAATGTTTTAGATTAGTTACTGTGCTGCTGTTTTTCTATTGCTTTCCTTTTTCACTCATTGATGGCACCTACCAATTCTGGAGGAGAGTAGAGGACTCTTGACAGGGCGAACCTTAGGTTTGCACCCATTGTTTGAACACGTGCTTTGCTGGAGCCTCCACCATGCTCACTAGGCTTTTATTTCTACTTGAAGATTTTGAACTGCAGCATCTTCTTGATACAAAAGTTTTAACTATGGAAGTGGACATGAGGGTTGTAAGAGCTGGAGGCTTCCCCTGGGCTTAGATTTTCCCACTCTCAGATCTATATCATTTTTTTATATCATTTTGCTGCACTAGTATTCAACTTTGAGATGAGTTGAGAATTACAGAATCCTTAGAAAATTGATTGACCTTTGAGACTCTTCTGCTCCCAAAAATTGAAGCCACATAAGTGCTTAGCCATCAAAATTGTGTACAGCTCTAGAGAGCTGAGGGAAAAAAAACTTAAGATTCATTTATGGTCCAATCAAGGTCAACAGAAACCAGAATAAGAATGTGTGTACTAAAGGTTAAGCCATATCCTTTTTTAATAGGTGAAAAGTTATCAAATGTTGACAGTCTCTTATGGCTCAACCTAATAATACTTTGTAAACATCAGAGATTCTGGCAAGGCAGAGATTAACTTCTGAAATTTCAAAGGATCTGTCCTGAAGTCCAAATCTAATGGACAAAGGGAGAGTGTGAAACAATTAACTTCTCAGTTAATTATTTTGGTTGTTTCCACACTTGAACATGTCAGTCAAAATAGAGGGCTGATGCGCTTCATTAAATTTCTTCCTTATCTCTCCTGGTATGGGTCAAACTCCACATGGTTTCCTACTTTATTATTTCACAGTAAACGTGAGGCAATAAACACCATGGGTTTATGTGGATCTTTTTATCAGAAGAATGAGGCCAACTTGAAATTCTGAGGAATGAAGAAAGAACCACTATTACTTCCTCCACTATCTAGGGAGAGACATTCAAAAAGGTATGATTTGGCAAGTTAGTGGAAAGAGCTTGGATCAAATCAGATGATTGGCTCAACTCTCTAAGACCATTTCCTCAAATAATGATGTCAGACACAAACACTGAATCTTTAGGGATAATGTTAGAAGAAGTCATGAGACTCAGAAAGATCAGAAGACAGAAGCAAACCTGTAACAAATGCCAGGTGTGTCATAAATATCCTCTCTTCCATGACAAAGGCACATACCATAATGCGAAGTCTCTTTCTGATTGTAGCAAAGAAAGACCTTCTTATGAAAAGTGATTGCATTTTTCTGGAGCAATGAGGGGTAGGCAGCCCACGAACACTGACCTTTCCACAGCAGTGACTGTTAGAATAGGACAACTCTGGGGGCCACCCCAAATCCCATAAGGTGCTAATGTCTGCATGTAGTTGTTTCAGTTTTACCCACATCTGCCCAACCCTAGTTCTTTCAGTCTCCTACTTCTACTGATCCCAAAGGGAGTTCTCAACAAACTTTCTGCATGCAAATTTTTATCTCATCCTGAGTCCTAGGGAAAGCCCATTTAAGATAAAGCTTGAAAATGAGAAAAGATACTACAAAATATGGCTGGAGAAGATCTTGGGGACAAGAATCTATAGACAAGGAGAAAAATGATAGCATAGCCCAGCAAGGTAAAAGTCTATCTTGTTTGAAAATATTCTCTCCCAATTATTCTTAGAATTGAATAACTGAAGTTGCTATATTTGGGACCCATAAAACTTCCATGTAAAAATCAATACAAATTTATATTTTTAGTAATCAAATAGGGGAAAAACCCCACAGTTCTTTACTCTCAGGAAATAAATTGTTCAGCCACTAGAAGGTAGAGTTACTCCACAAGTACACTGGACTAGTTTTTAATGGAAATGGAAATCATACACACATATTCATCTTTGCTTTTGCTTTTTCTCTCCGGGGAATGGAGAGAGCCACAAATGATAGTGTTCTCAACAAAAGATTTCCTTTTGACACATAAGGAGTTATTAGAAATTTCCATCATATGATAGAAATAATGTCAATATACCTTAGAAAAATTGTTGCCCTATTAAACAGAGAATTCTGTACTTATATGAATTTTCACTTGATGAAATGAGGCAATTTTGAATCATTTTGAATATCAGTTGTTTCACTGAATGGTTAGAAAATCCTCTGAAACAGTTTTCCAAACTTGAACTTGTGCAAATATCACCCAAGGATCTGGCTAATCTTCAGATCAGGAGTTGACAGGGCTACAGTCCTGTGTGTCATAAGCTTTCAGGCGATAACCACACTTGGGGTAACAAGGCATTGGAGGTGTCACTAAATAGCACTAGCCCTGCGTTTAGCAGTTTAGGAGTCTAAGATTATAATATTGCTATTCATCATATTTGTTTGTTATGCTTTTTTAAAAACTTTACCATCAGCCTCAAACTTAAATAAACACAGAGCTGGTAAGCATCATCTAAACATCTAATTTGAAAGAAATTTAAACAGAAAACTGATGCCCAGGGAGATTACCTGATTTATATTAGGTTACTTGACTGGTTAATGTTAAAAATAGGAATTATAGTACGTTTCTTCCAAGTTCATATTTTTTTCAATTTCTATACTACCTATTAATTTGTTGCTCCATGTATAGAGCAAAATGAAAATTCAGATAACTAGTATTGTTAGAATTCTTTAAAAGACCGTCTAATAAGTGGCCTTGGGTTGGATTTAGTGACTTCTTTTCTTTTTCTTTAAATTACAAAATCTGGACAGATTCCTGAGTGATTGAAGTCATCACTGAATACATGATTAGTACCTGACTGATAAAAGAAAAAAATTAGAAGGGTTGTAGAGTTAACAAAACAGTGAAGTCACACAAAAAAGAGAAAGCTCACTTAGATTCAAATATCTGAAAAACAATGAGTTTTTTAGTATTCCAAAATGTTACTTAGAAATACTTAAAACTGAATACAATCAATAGTTTACATAAAATTTAAATTCACCTCCATGTATTTTTTCTGCAACTTAATGTTGGACAGATATAAGAATGCACTTATATGAACCTGATTGTGATAATCATTTCACAATACTGTACCTGTATCAAAATATCACATTGTACACTGTAAGTATCTGCACATTTTTCAGTAATTAAAAAACAAAAAATGTGTCCAACTATACAACAGAACAGCAGAGGACACAGAAGAGGAACAGAACAATGGAGGGAAGGATTTTGTAGATGTTCAGTATATAAACAAATATATAAAGAAAAAATTAGCAAGAGTGGTTGATACTTTTTGATGAGCTAATGCAGAGTGCATATTGTTATTATGGACTAACTAGCCCTTAATTCCTAACTGAAGAAAAATTCATAATTTAAGTGCTTCCTAGTAAAATGAAAGTCTGAAAGGAGAGGAAAAAGCTTCTAATAAGGTCCCAGCTCAAACAGTGCAGTTACTGTACTCTGAAAAGTCAGTGCTAGAAATAAACAAACAAAATGCTGTTAAAATCCCATGTTAAAAATAATTATGAGTCATTATAAAATACTTAGAGCCAAATGGTAATAAAAGTTCTATATGTCAAAATTTATGGGGCACAATTAAAGTAATATTTAGAAGGAAAAATTATGGAATACCAGAAGCAAATCAGCAACACATTCAATACAAGCAGCTAGAAAAAGACCACCAACACAAATTGAGAGAAACAAGAAGAAATAAATTATAAATATTAGAAACAGAAGAAATAAATTACAGAAATAAGAAACAACTAGAACTAAAAGAAAGATGAATTACACTAATTGTTATTCTTTGCAATATGCTAATAATCTAAACAAATTTTAGCCTGTACAATCAAAAGATATTTCAAAAACATACATTATAGATGGGGTTATAACTACAGTTAAAAATATATTATAAACAACTACCAGAACTAAATTTTAATTTGTGGATTAACTAATAATTTTCCTAAGTATCCAATAATCTCAAATTTAAAAAGAAATAGAAAAATGAAAATATTAATAAAAATCAATGAAATTTAACAATTAAAAATATTCACTTGAACCCAGAACCAATAGGTTTCATAGATAAGATCCACCAGATTTCAAAATATTTCTTTTATACAAGTAGTTTCAGAAAATAAAAAGCAGAGTATACTGTGCAAATAATGAGATATAAACAATCTGAATATTAAAAAGAAATGTATAAAGTCAACATATGACTAAAAATGCAAACATTTTAAAGATTAGCCCATAAAACTCAGCAATACATGTTAAAATACAAAATAAACATCTAAATTAACTCCACAAAGGCAAATTAGATGTGTTATCTAAAGTGAATCTATCACATGAATCAGTATAATAATGGGTCAAAAGAGAAAAATCATATAATCATATCAGTGGTTAAATTCAGCACACACATAGTAGCATGTAACTAGTGTTAATTCCCTTTTTTTGAAATTCTGTATCATTTCTATCCTTTTTTTCTGTTTTGCTTTTTAAAATAAAAAAGAAGTATGTCTTTCAAGAGGCAAAAGCAATAACCTAAGTCTTATTCTAAAATTTATGTGAAATGTAAGTGCTCACAAATAATAAATAATTACTTCAAATTTGAAAAAAGTGTACAAAAATGTGAAAGGGACATTCTTGACTAGTTATGTTTAATAAAAATTTATAGTAATAAAAATAGTGCATTATAAGGATCAGTGAAGGAACAGAGAAAAAACAGAACACAAGAACTGAAATACATACTCAGGCATTGTGCAGAATTTGATATACAAACAGCACACTAAATCAAGACAAGAGTAGCACAACAAATCAAGACAAAAGTGGAAACTTAAATGTTATAAACATTGGTCTATCATATTTCTTTAAGAAATAGCTCTCTATGTCATATAAAAAACAAATTTCAACTATGCTAAAGGCTGTAGTTTGAAAGGTACAATTATTAAAATAGCATAAAATAAAAAAATATCTTTGGCATTCTAGCAAAAAACAAATTTATCTACATTATAATTGAAAGTGAATACTAAATGCTTAGTTATTATTACATAAAAGGATGCTCTATTTCATTGATAACAAGAAAAGATATAAATTATAGCAAAAATGAAAAATCACTTTGTTCTCATTAGACTGATTAAATTTATGTAATTACATAATATCAGGCTCAAGCAAAGACATAGAAATAAGAACAGTGTCCTCATTGTCTTGAAAGTTTAAATTCATATATTCCAAGTATGTCTACCTTTGGATAGATTCTTGGACTTTCTTGTTCCATTGATCTGTCTGGTACTCTTGATATTTAATCAGTATAATTTTATGATATATTTTCATATCTGACAAGACAAGATTACTCAATTTTTCTCTTAATCTCTATGAAAACATTAAAAGTCAGTTTTGTAATCCTTTAAATTTTCTTGTTTGTTTTTGTTGAATTGAGTAAAGTTCAAAGATTTATGGAGAACTGGCATTCATATTAGACGTCTTTCTATTCAGAACTAGATTATATTCATTCATTTGTTGAAGCTCTCATTGTGTCTCAGTAGCTTTTCTTTATAGAGACATTTCAAAACTCTTTTGAGGTTTTCTTCAAATTATTTGTACTATTTTATTAGTATTGTGATTGAGAAGTTTAATCATATTTTCTTTATTTGTAGTTGTTTAAAATTAGGGACACAATACACTTAGTAATATTTCTACTAAATTATGACACCAAATTAAGCAATTTTCAAGTTGTTCTTTTCTCTTTTAACTCAATTTACCATAAGATAAAATTTTACTTCTTTCCTATTTTATCAAACAAAGTAGAATTAAAAATCTAACTGCCCTATCACCCCATCTCCTACTTCCAGAAAAAGTAAATAAACTGTATTGTTATTGAAGGTTTTTGCATTTCACTGATTTCTGACCTTCTCTGTTGTTTTCTTCTTTGCTTTTTATTTATTTTTGTTTTAATTTGACCTTTCCTAATTACTTATGGAGAAAACTCCAATCATTGTTTTACATCATCTTTTTTCTAAATACTGCATAGACATTTAAAGGTATAACTTTCTGCATTAATTTCACCCACAAATCTTCATATGTTGCTCCATTATTATTTAGCTCATGCCCATCATAAAATCTCCTTTGACCTCTAGATTATTTAGAAAGGTATTTCTCAATCACAAAAAAAACAAGAATTTCTTAGATATCTTTGCTGTTCATTTCTAGCTAATACTGCTGAGGTTAGAGAAAGTGCTCTATAATTTCAGTCTTTACATATATTTTCAATCCTCTTACCTGTCAAAACTTATTTTATGGTCTACGATATGTTCCATCTTGGTGAATTTATTATGTGCATTATACAGATGCTAAATGGTATGTTTCTACAAATGTCAATTGGGTCAAGATATCAGAAGATGATTTTAAATCTCATATATCTGTCCTCATTTTCATGATTGATTTTACTATTACTAAGAGATGGATGATAAAAATCTTCATCTATGATTATGAATTTATTTTTCCACTATGGTCTTTGGATTTTTAATTCATTTATGTTAGAGCTCTAGTTTTAGATGTTTGTTTCATAAGATTCTCATGTGTTTTCAATAAATGGATGATTTATCACTATGAAATGTCCTCTTTATCTCTGGTTTCTCTGTTTTGAAGTCTGCTTACCATAGCACATCAATTTTCTTGTGCTTGGAGTTTATGTAGTATGTAAGTTTCTTTTTACTTTCTTTAAAAGAATTTTTTAAAGCTTTTTTATTTGTTTGTTTGAGATAGGGTCCCATTGTGCAGTTCAGGATTGCCTTGAGCTGACTTTGCAGCCCAGGCTGATCTCAAACTTGTTAAGGATCCTCCTGTCTCAGCCTGCCGAGTGGGATTATAGGAGGATGCCACCACACCTGGCTACGCTTTTACTTTCAACCTACGTGTTTCTACATTAAAAGAACATTTTTATAAAGAGTATATAATGTGGTTAATTTTATCTTATGCGATCTGAAAATCTCTGCCTTTTATGTGAAATTGACAATTTACATGTAGTCTAATTATGATGTAGTTGTGTTTAAAGCTACCATCTTGGCATTTTTTTTTCCTTAGGTTTCTTGGGTCCATCTGTTATTTGCTCCTTGTTTCTTTTTTTCTGACTTCTTGTGGATGAATCAAGTTATTTTATTCCATTTAATCTTCCCTTTTGACTTCTTACCCGTAGTTATTTGTATCTATGTGTATTTTGTCATTGCTCTCGAGATTATAATATGCATCTCTAATTTGTAGTAATATACATTAAAATAGCATTCTCATGACTAATGTGAGGACTTATATCAGGCTTTCTACACTGCCTGTTGTCTTGCATTTGTGATAGTGTATACTATCCCTTCATAGGAATTATCTATCTCCATGAACCTATCACCGAGACTGTTCACCTTTTTTGACCCACTCATGTTTCTTTCCCTTCTTTCCTGCAGATGTTAATTCCTACAGTACTCTTTAATCATTATCTTGCATACTAAAGTCCATGTTTATGATTTACTTCCTAAGGAATTCAACCTGATACAATCAAAGAGCATCACCAATTCTTTGCATTCTCGAAAACATTGCTTCGATATGATTTTTTTTTTTTTGCCCAATCTATACTCCGTCTTTTAAAAAGCTTTTCATGAAAGGATACTTTGCTATCATTTATGGCCTCTGCCACCTCCTATTTTAAAAATCTAGCCTTGGCACAGTTCTAATTATTCACCTTTGTTCTGTGTCCTAAGTGGTATCAATACAGTCCTAACAGCCAAAGCTAAACTCTGACATGCCATCAAATATTTTGAATATCACAGCAATCAGGCTTTGTGCTCAATAGTGGACATGCATTCAGAACCACACACAGCCTCCTCTCACCGGACTCATACTGTTCACTGGATGAAGAGAAGGAAGAGCAAGTAGGAATAGTGAGGTACATGGGCAGGATGATAAAACGGTGCGCTGAGGAGGATAGGACTAATTTTATCACCTAGGGTTTGGGGAAGAAGTTCCGGAAAACTGAAGCTTCATAAAGGCAATCATCCTTCAGTTGAGTGTACAAAAGTAAATGAATTTACTGGGAAGGCAAAGAGAAGGAAGCATTAACAGAAAAAGAAAAACATGATTTTCTACCTTGAACGTTATGGAGATGTGAAAATTCTGGCAAGCTGCAGCACTAAAATTAACCTGCTATGACCAAAATGAGCAAAGATATGTGGACACAGCTGTGTGCACGAGTATGTTTGTGTGTGTGTAGAGGTTATGGAATATGTGATATATGGGAGACTTTAGCCTAAAACAAAACTTAACTCCCTAGGTCCAACCAGTTACCAGGACCTTTTGAGTCCATTTGTGCTTTACTCTATCTGTAGCCCATGGATTACAATGTCCTGTCTTCTACTATATCTGTGTAAATATATCCTGTCACAAATGCCCCTTAGGGTGGAGACGGTAATTCATTCATCACTGAATCTCCCTCCAGGACAAGACAGTGTTAATATGAGGCAGAATTAAATGAGTATTTGCCTTGTTGTGGAAATAGGAGTACTTCTCACAGATAGTATTTTTCTGAAATAAAATAAAGAGCAACAGTTAGCATATTACAGCCCATGGGCTAAATCTGACCCACTGACAGTTTTTGTATGTTCAGTGAGCTAAGAATTGTTTGTTCTGTTTTTTCATTTTCAAACATTTAAAACAAAAATAATGTGAATAATGTGAAAAGCACATAAAATTTGAATTTCATTGCTAACAAATGTAACTTTATTCGAGCATAATCACTCTCATTCGTTCAGATTTGTCCACAGCTACCTTGCTGTCTTGCTGTCTTGCCAAGGGCAGTGTTAAGTATGTGAGACACAAAAACCTCAAAGTGCTTTTATCTGATTCTTTGAAGCAAGTGTTTTCTAATGCTTAGTGTATGAAGGAAGGACAAGGGGTTTTGGAACAAACTGGATTCGAAGTATCCTATCTATATCTATGCTATCTGAAATGCTTAGCACCTATGAATTGTAAGATAATCATTTATATGAGAGGGAAAAAATACTTAAATAGAGAATCTGTATAAGAATTAATAAGAATATTTAATACAGAGTAAATTTCAATAAACGTTTCTTCCCCCTTTGGTGTTAGGGATTCTCATCTTTGACATTCAAATCAATTAAACTTGTATTGCATTTTCTATTAAACATTCAAATTTGTGTTTGGCTAGTTAAACCCAAACAAAGAAAGTGAAGAAATTATGGCTAACAAGCTTCATGTTTTATCTACCAAAGATTTCCAAGAAGTAGCCCATAATTTATAACTTATGTAGATCATAGTATTCAGATACTATGAGCATATAAGTGGTTCCTTTTAGGATTGTTAACGAGTCCAGACTGAGTCAGACCACTCCAAACAGGAGATATCTTAGAGCAACCATGAAACTAAACATGAATATATGATTTTGCATATGTACTGGTTTTGGTTCAGAAGGAATCAAACAAGTACCAATCTTGTCTCCTTCCAAACCAAACAAGTACTTATTGCATATCTACTTGTCAGATTGCTTCACTGGTTGTATTAGTTTCAAAGAACTTTCTGGGAGAAAGCATGCCTTCTGTTTGTTTCTATATCCTTCATTATACCTGGCACTTACAATAAGTACTTGACAAATTCTATGAACTTGACTCATAGGTACAGGGTCTTTAAGGAATTTCAAAGAAATCTAACCGAAGATGACTGGAAGACTGTCATTTCAGTCCAAAAATGTTTAAAATCATTTTCTTGCTCATACCCTGCTCCCCTGAATGGCTACAGTGCTAGGCTCTGGATTTGGCATGGTATAAGTGTTTAATAAATGCTGATTGAATGTGACAAAAAATAATAAGGAATAAGCACAAGATTAGAGACAAGAAGATAGATCTGAACTTCAATGCTATCTTAATAGTGAGTGATACAGAAAGAGCACTTTGAATATTTGCTTCTTATTTTCCTCATCTGTAGAATATGAAAACATCTACCTTATCAAACCACAGGGCTCCTGAAAGGCTCATTTTAAAAACTGCCTGAGAAGCACTTTGTAAACCATGGAGGACTTTGAAATGTGCATATAATTGTAAATAATTTTTTGAAATCTACACTTTAAGTTACCTGTATGCAACAGATGTCTACATTCTTGGTCTATTATCTGAAGATGAAAAGAAAATGAAAATGTGTACTAAAGCTCAGTAAGTGTGGACTACTATGGCAAAATTTTTGTTGGGAAAGTAGCATTTTGTAAATGAAAGACTCTGGAAAGATATTGAAAAGGCTAATGTTTTCCAGTACCATGGTCTCTCACTTGTGTGTTAAATTTGTCTCTAATCCATTACATCAAGTTGTAGTTGTGTATCAAATCAAGATTAAATTATACTAAAAGGATGCAAAAATGATCAGATATTCTGCATTCTGAGGGAAGTTTTAAAAAAAAACTTACTAGCTTATTTTTAAATCAATTCTTAATTTTTTGGTATCATGGATTTGTAAAATCTAAATTTTCTTAGTAGGTTTTATATATTAACATAACTTTCAAATAGCATCAGTGATGTTTTATAGTATAAGCACCCATTCTTCTGGGTCACTTGTAAGAACTGGGTACAAAGCTGAAACATATGAAGTAGGTAATTGACATTTATTAATAGAGTTTCAGCTGGAGATTCCTGCTTCCAGCTATGATGAAGTAGCTTATAGCAGAGAAAATGCTACTGGCAAAAATAATCATAAAATAGAACTTAAATAAGAACAGTAATGTTTGAAAGCACTCAAGAGCTACCAAGGTGGTCAAGACTAAGCTTAACATATCAAGAAGCAGGAAGCTACGTTGCAGAAAGCCTGACAATCTATGTTATGTTAGTCTCTGAGATGTGTCTCATATCCCAAGCAGTGCAGAATCAACAGTGTAAGAAGCCAGGCAAAAATTGCCTAGAAGGAGTATTTGATATACATACTGCTGAGGAGATAGAAATTGCACTTCAGAGACTGTCAAAATGGAGGACCCAGTTCAAGGTTTTAGTAGAGACCTCTGAAGTCAAGATTAAAGAGACGATATCAGCGACTCCTGAGATCCGCAATGCACCATGTTGGACCTTGGGGTGCTGGGAAAACGGGCAGCCAGTTCACCCCTCTAGTGGGGTAGTTGTGAGCCTACTGGGGCGCGGGCTAAGATTTGGGAAAGATCATCTTCATCCAATCAGTAACTGAACTGAATCAGTAACATCGCCCACCCCAGCCCCTAGCAAGTAAGAGCCGGAGATCTGAGCATGTCTTGCAAGTTTGAGTATATGTGATATAGCAAATAAGGGGGATTTTCTTCTGCCATCTCTTTGAGGGCAAATATTTTTATGTCTGTTTTGCTCTCTTCTGATCAATGGTATTGCTCTATTCAATATTCTGTTCTTGTAATTTCAGTATTCCCTTCGATATTGCTCTGCCTGATTGAAGGAACAACTATTGTGAAGAAAACCAGATGTACTATTGAGCCTACTGCTGTTGTCCCAGTGGCCTGCTGTGAAGTTCTGTGCCAGTTTCACTGCACTGCCTCAGGTGGCTATGTCCTGTCTTGTTCTGCTGTATTTTACTACCTTCAAAATAAAATAAAAATAATAATAAATAAGAAAAAATAAAAAAGTAAATAACAACCATAAAACAGATCAGCAAGGTACTGAGCAACCTGCAACATGATATAACTAAACCGATAATGGACTTAAAAAGCAAAAAGAGGAAAAGCAAGTGCTCTAAAGGATATAATTGCATGTGTATTTAAGGGTGTAGGATTGATAATTATGTTGCTAAGTTTTTGTTAGTTCAGAGAACTGAGCTGATTGCAGCCTCATTGTTTGAATGTCCACTTTGTATGCTTTGATTTTGTAACATGAACAACTACATCCAGGAAGACAATATGTAATGTAACAACCAATGATTTCTTACTGCCCATTTTTTTGAAATTCGGCATTGTATCTACCCTTTTTTTTTTTCTGTTTTGCTTTATTTTTCCCCTCTCTTTAAATAAAATTGAAACAAAAAATAAAGAGATAACTGGAAAATGTATCAGGGCTTACAAATAAAAAGGCACAAGATCTAGTCTTCTTCATTACTGATTGGATGAAGATGGTCTTTCCCAAATCTTGATACATGTAAAAAATATGACCTTGAAAGAAGGATATTATTAACCAGAGCCTGTAATACATTCAGCATCTGATATGCAGTTAAAACATATTTTGCCCAATAGCTTATAGACATGAATGAGTGGAAATTCAGAGAAAAAATGGTCAACATAAACAGAGCTCCAGATACAGACATTAAAATGATTGATTGATGAATATGTTTTAACAACAGACTATAAATTAGAGAATTTTGAAGAAAATAAGACTTTGTAGGAAAAATTAAATAGATATTCATAGAGATGAAAAGGAGATATTTCTTAGGAGATAATTCATCAGGAAGATACAGAAATTTTACAATTATATATTTGCATTTCTTAATTTACATAGTTCCTATATCCACAAGTAACAGTAATGAGTTTCTCACCAATATGATTGAAATTTCAGTTCACTCTATATATTAATTATAAATGAAATAAAGTACAAAATTCACTGCCAGCTTTTTAATCCAGAAATCACCATGTAAATAACATGAATCATGACCAGTGACCAATCAATCACTTTTCTCAGAGTGTGTCATTGAGTGGTCACTGAGCATCTTATTTGGACCACACAGAAATGTAAGTGTGTAGTTATGTTGTATCTTTGCTCCCCAGTAATAAACCCACATAAAATTTTACAAAAATGGATAATCAAAGGAAGCACTGGTTAATGAGAATGAAAGTACAGCAATGAAAAGAAAAATTGTGACTCTGGAAGTAAAATTTGATCAATGGTAAGTGGAGCTGTAGAAGACATGCTTCTGCCACTCAAGAAATTGTAGACAGGCAGCCAAAGAAACCTAACAGAAGTGAAGTTGTTAACATAAAAGAGAAAAGTAGTGTTGACAAAAAGGATAAAAATATTGCAGAGGAAATGATGTTAAAAAAAAGGTCACATTAGGGAAACTCTAAGGGAGACATTCAGTGATGTTGGAAGTATGAAGTATAAAATGTGGAAATTTGATATGCCCTTAGCAAGGAATATAACCACTTACCAAGGTGTACAAATAGTGCTTGCTTCATAACAAAAGTCTCGTGATGACAAAAAATAAAAAATATTTTAACACGTGCTGTATTTTTCAGGATCTGAAGGAAATAGTACACACACACACACACACACACACACTCATGCACATACACATAGATATACACAATACAGACAGTGTAAGGAAATTTCAATAACATGGTAGATAGACATAACCTATGAGATGTGTACAATGCTTTAATATTTAATGATTGCACGTGACACACCCAGTTCACAAGTACATGAAATGTTTACCAATACTTACCATATATTGATCCACAATTCAGGGTTCAACAAATTTCAAGGATTAAAATACAGAGTATACTGTTGACCAAAAAAGAATCTAGCTATGCAAATCCAAAAGTGTTTTTAAGTTAAAGACAACATTAATAAATAATTCAAAGGTCAAAAAAGAAAACTCAAAAAGTTTTTAAATAGGTTTGAACTGGATAACAGAAATATGCTATGTGAAAATTAATGGTGTATAGCTTAAGTCATGGATTAAGAGAAAACATTAGAACTTAATGCATAGATAGATAGTTACAGATAGAGGTTATATATATATATACTAAAATCAATTATGTATTTCATCTCATGTTAGTAGAAAAAGAAAAGTTAAAAGCAAGCATAAAGGGGCTGGGGATTTAGCTCAGTAGCATAAGTGCCTGCCTTGCAAGCATGCGGTTGTGAGTTCGATCCCCGGTACCAATAAAAAAAAAAAAAGCAAGCATAAAGTAAAGGAAATATGGATGTAGGAAAATATTAAATGCTTAGCATGTACAAAGCACTGGGAAAAAGAAAAAATAATGAAAATAAGAATATCTATATCCTTGGTTACATAAAGAAATTAGTGAAAAGTTAACAAAAATGATAAATCCTTAACAAATATGAACCAATAAATTAGCTACTAATTAATAATAGCATTAGAAAAGCAAACCTGAAAATTTTAGGAAGATTACAAAAAACCCCAAAATGTTATTAAAAACTTAGCAAGTTGATTATATTAGAAATATGGACAAATATTTGAAAAATCTGACACACCAAAACTGATCAAATAGGAAATAAAGAACTTAAAATTTTCCATATTTGCTTTAGAATTTTAATTTATGGTTTAAATTTTTTCCTTGAAAAAAAACTTTCAGGCTTATATATCTTCACAGGTGATTACCTTGAGAATTAAGAGTAACCTTACAGAAAATGTTCTAGAGAACTGAGAAAAAAAGAAACTCATTTTAGGTAGCCTTGATTATAAAACCTGACAATATAGAATAAAGAAAATCAAGAGCCAGACTCTAAGGAATGTAGATGAAGGAAAAATTAACAAAATTTTAAAACAAAATCTTGAACTATTTTAAACTGACTCTATATCACTTCCAAATTGTTCTTTGTTTCCAGGTATCTAAGGTTGAGTTAACATTTAAAAACCTATCAACAAAAACAACATATTAATAGAAAGAAGGTGAAAATGTGTTTATCTCAATAGATGTAGAAAGGTATTGAT
The DNA here is from genome assembly GCA_004027455.1 of Hydrochoerus hydrochaeris. Taxonomy (NCBI): domain Eukaryota; kingdom Metazoa; phylum Chordata; class Mammalia; order Rodentia; family Hydrochaeridae; genus Hydrochoerus; species Hydrochoerus hydrochaeris. The sequence goes on along the minus strand of PVLA01005031.1, from coordinate 129,352 downwards.
AAAATTAGTCTTTCCTTCTTCAGAAAAATATAAAATGTTAATAACAGAGTTTAAAGACTTTAATCACTTAAAAATATATTAGATGGCTCTGTTATAAAAAGAAGACTCTACCCAGAGGACTTATTGAGTAGTACATGAAACCCCAATTAAAATTACATTAGCTTTTTCACATGAGGAAATTAATAAACAGATCCCAAAATTCATATAGAATTCACAGGACTAAAAATAGCAATACAATCTGAAAGAAAATGAACAAATACTTAGGACTTAAATTAGAGGCCAGGAAGCTATTAAAGCGCACATGGTTGAAAAAGAACTTATACTCATTTTGTTATAAATGTATAATGTAAATTAAGAAGAAAATGACAACCCAATAGAAAATTGAGTGAAAGATTTGACTCTGCCTTTCAAAGAGAAACAAAGCAAAACAAACAAAAAAAAGATATTCTTGTGACTGATATACATTTAAAATGTTCCCAATCTCATTAATCATGTAATGTAAGTCAAAAACATAGAGAAGTAACTTTATATAACAGAAGATTTCAAAGTAAAATTAAAGATCACAAGTGCTGGTGAAAATATAAAGCAAATGAAGCAGTCATAAGCCTTGAGTGGGAGTATAAAATAGTACAACAGCTGTGGAAAATTATTTGAGATTATCTACCAAAGCAGGCCTACCAATGACCCATCGGCTCCAAATATACTTGACAATTCATACACATTCATTTAAAAAGCAAAGAAATCCTTACTGTAAAACAATTTGTAACAGCAAAAACCTGGAAATAATATAAATATCCACTACATCAGTATAAATAACCACAAGTCATCTTAGACTGCTGAAATACAGTGTGTATTCATTTATTGGAATACTGTGTTGCACTATGACCAAGGCAAGCAACAGGAATGAATCTCACAAATAAAGTGGTTAATTAGATAGACTCAGGCAGAGAAGCAAACACAGAATAGTTTTTCAAGTTTAAAAATAGGCAAAAGTAATCCGCATATGTCTGCAGTATAATCACAGTCAAGGGAGAGAAGAGAGCTTTGTGACAGTGACTCTAATGTCCTCTTAATCTGTATGGTTGTTAGAGAGCTCACTGAGCTTTGCATTTATGATTTTTACAGTTTTTGTGTGTTTGTTACATTGATAAACTGATTTTCACATACAAACCCAACATTGAAAGAGAGGTGAAGATAAATTCAACACAGAGAAACTCTAACCAAAAAAAAAAAAAAAGTCCTGGCCAGTCATTCAAATGCATACATAGCTCTACACACATGCACACGTTCTCCCCCACCCACAACGTTCACAAATAACTGTTTAAGCTACTTACTTTGAGCCAAACTTCATTCTCCTTCTCCAGGCTACCTTCTGACTGCTCACTTCCTTCTTCCTGAGGCCTTTTTCCACTGGTGACACAGGGAAACCAGCCAGTAAAGGGGTGATGGTGCTTGGGTAGATCTGGATGGTATGATGTGCAAATCTGAAATGCAATTTTAATCAAAAATCAAAGTGGGGATTATAACAGATAAGTAAAGACAACAAACTTTCCAGTATAAAAGCAAAGGTTTTTGCAGTGTCTAAAAATTATATTACTTGGAGTGAAACTTTTCTGAGTGTAGAATAATTTCTTAATCTTCTATTAGCCTCAAGATATAACATGCCAGTGGTTTGGTTTGGTTTTTGTCTTTTGTTTTTGGGGTTGTTGCTATTGTTGTTTTGATTTTGTAGTACTGGGGATTGAACACAGGGTCTTTGCATCTAGCTACCTTCTTTTCCTTCTTTGTTTCTTTTATTTTTAAGTATAATCTCCCTAAGCTGCTAAATTGTCAAGGCTGGGTTGGAACTTCTGCCTCAGTCTCCCAAAATGCTGAAATTAGAGGTGTGGGCTGCCATATGCAGTAATATGCCAGTGTAAAAATTCACACAGGAGAACTCTCAGTCCACCATCAGTCAATCCAGGGATCTTCCCCAAAGAACAATTCTGGCACATTTCAGGCAACTTATCCATGGGTCAGCAGAGCAAATCTTTCTTGACGATGGTTACATGTCTTTGTCATGCAGCATCAATCAACATCAGAAGGGAGACTACTGAGTCAGGGAGCCACTGAGCCTTGGACTACTAAGTAGAGGAACCAAAGAAGCAATACTTCAGGAAACTCTTTTCCCTTAGAGAAGACAGACAGGACAGACTAAAAGCCACTTCAGAGAGAGGACACTAACTCAGAATTTGCCAACTTTACTGTCTTCCTGCCATTGGGCGCCAGAACTCTACAAAGAAAGATGACAAAACTGGTCTGAGAGACTGTAGTGGGAAGGGCTAGTTGTCTAATAACATTCATTTCTCTTTCCTTATTTTTAACAAATTCCAACTTAATTCAAGGTTACACTGTTCCATAAAAGCTCATCTCTTTGGGGTTCCTAAAACTAAGATGGACAAAGTAGCCTGGACCTGTCCAGTAAGATATGGCTGGAAGTCTACAGTGTCAAATTTTCAGAAAGGTTACATTTCCCAGCACAAAGAGAAAAATTTAACAGATATACACCAACTTCCCACTGGTTTTCTCCTTTCTTCCTACTTGAAAAGTAAAGGGCATCAGCAGTGATGCTAGGGGCTGAAAGAAGAAAAATGTAGCCAACAATGGAAGATCCACAATCTAGAAGATGCCAGGGTCCTTGAAGAGATCTTTAACCATAGATCAACCTTGGGAGGTTCATTAATATCTTCAGAATGGATTCCTAAGGCTAAAATCCAGTTATTTAACCCTGGCCTGAAATACACAGAGAGCTTCCACTTCTCTGAAAGGACTGTGCTACCTATGATTACAACAAATGAGAGTCTGTTTTGGTATAGGAAGCATCTGCAACAGTTTGCAAGAGCCAAAACCCTTAAGCCTTCTCAGTGTACAATTATAATTCATAAATATCAATAGTATATCAGAGTCATCAGAGGATCTCTTATCTGTTTAGGGGGATACACAAGGAAAATTGTAGAATTAGGCATTTGCATTTAATATTAATTCCTGGACTTCTTCAGTAACAATAATTCTTTAAGGCAAATTATATTTCTATGTTTAATATATATGTTAAATCTTATTTGTGCCTTATAATACATGATTCAAATAAATGCAAAGGACATTAACATACTTGTTTACATATGAATGTGGGGCTCAGAAAGACTAAGTAACTTGTTTAAAATCACATAATAATAGTCATACTAGTTGGATCCCATAGTGTCATCCAGGCTTTTTGATTTCTGACTATTTCTTTTTCTTCTTTTAAAAGAAACCCCCCCAACCACAGAGCCTAAGTGTAATTTCTGATATGAGTACTTATAAGTTAAATTTTGAGATGCTTGTGTATACCTTGGAGTTACCGCATAGTCAGAAGTATCTATCTGCAAACTTGTGAGGTTAAATGGGTGAGCATGAGGAGTGGGATTCCACTGCTAACTTAGAAGCCATTCACTTAATATTGTCATTTTCTGAGGTAAGTAAGGCCAACATTTCATTTCAAAGTCTGGAGCATTCTGCACGCTCCCACAACACACCTAAGGGTAACCCTTCACGCTTTGGCTCAGGTTTGACTGGAGGCATCTGGCTTAACTTACCATGGAGTGAGGTTCTCCAGTTACCAGGGAAACTGGACACTTCTTCCTGTCCTCGTGAGAGGAGTAAGCCTGGCTGGCCCACTGATCCAAGTATCCTTCGGGAGTATGCAGGCCACAGTCTATGATGCTGGTTTTTTTCTCGAAAGGCTCACAAATGCCATCTCCCTCATACCTGTAGCAGAGGCTTGGCTCCCCTACAAAAAAACACACATGACCCTGGAGAGTGTCTTTATATTTCCTGGGAGGAAGTAACATGAGACTCTTTACAGCATTTCTTCTCTAGCCCACTAAGGAGACCCTGTGCTTGCTGGACAGACGAATGCCTGCTCCAAATGCACGTGCCCCACTTGCCTAAAGAAGAAGGTTGCTGTCTCACTGGAGGAGAGGTAGAGACCACCTATGCAGCAGAAGCTTGAGGCCAGGGGAAAAGGAACAGCAACTATAAGGTGGGCATGGGAAATTTTTCAGTTGACTGAAACACCAGAGAAAGCTAGAGATAGAAGCGATGTCAGATGAAAGGGGAACACATGTAAATAACGCTCTATATCATATGCTTGAATCCCCTCCATGGCTTTTAAGATATTAAATAATTTGAGAGGTTATCTCGCTTAACTGTATGTCTTTCCCTCATTTTCCCCCTGAATTGTACTTCTTTGATTGGGTGACTGCTCTGTACCTAAATCGGTACTGTTTTCAGGTTTATCAGGGGTTACCCATGAACTATTCCTCTTAGTTCCGGAAAATCTGTGAGTGCATGTTTTTTGGTTTGTTTCACATATAAGAAATCTGAGTTTCAGTGAATTCAAGTGGCATAAAAGGATATATGACTGAGAAACAGAAGAACTTGGTTTGAGCCAGACTTACAGGACACAGGGTCAGTAGCCCCCTGTCACTCTGAGACAAAGCAAGCAAAGGAGAAAGGAGTATTTGGAGAACGCCTTTGGAGTTGTAAAGCAAACTTATACCGCTGAGCAAGCTTCATAAGATAATTCTGCCTGAGTGAGTAGTACTCACACTTAATAGACATGTAAGCTTGTTTTCTTCAAGGTGGAAAGCTGAGAAGTGGCTACAAAGCTATCTATGAAGTTCTATTGCATTTTCTACCAAAATATGGGACAATTAATACTAATAGCACATCTCTAATTTCCCATTTATACTTGAAGTATCATAGCATTAAAAATAAGATCAGTGTTTGAAACAAATCAACACCTAGGTACATACTTTGTAACATCATTGAGTTCATTGTTACATGTTTTATGTGTTTATTTCTACACAGCACCCCCACAGGGATGTTCGAGTAATTTTTCAGCTGCTCATCAACATATCATTATTAATTATTTTCCATAATAATTTCCTCATGTCAATCTAGCCCTACATGCCAAGAATAAACCACTCTTCACAGTTCACGTTTCTAAGCCTATTTGGGGTTTTCAACTCCTATGTTCTATGAAACCTACACCAGACCCCATTCTCTCCCCAAAAGTCTATCTTATGCTTAGCATCTCCCCCAAAGCCAGTCTGCCACAATCTCTCCCCCAAAGCTAGGATTTGTGCTTTCAGAATGACTTTCACATGATGATTCATATCCTTCTCTCTGTTTGTCTCTCCTTCTGTCCCTGCCTGTCTCTGTCTCTCTGTCTTTATTATTATTTAAAATAGTTATGTGTATATTTGTTCAATTTTTACCCAGTGACTTCTTTTGCTTGTATGTTTTTCTTTTACTTAGGATGAAAATTTTTGTCATTTTAAAGTAACCCATCTAAAAGTTACAGAACACTTTAAAAATATATTTCGAATAGTTTCGTCAAATCTTCTTTCCTTTCTCTCAGTACTAGAGTTGAACCCATGGCCTTCACACTAAAGTACATCTTTGGTTCTTTTGCAGTCTTCATTTTGAAACAGAATCTTGTTAAGTCATTAAGTTTTCTGGGCTGAATTCAAACATGTAATGCTCCTGTCTCAGCCTTACCTAGTGCTGGGATTATAGGCAGATACCACAATGCCAGATTTCTAGTGAAACAGAATGATATGCTCAGCATAAAGTAAACTTACTGATCATTGTAAAGGATTCTAAGGGTAGACCATCCCACTTTAACTTTACCCAGTAAAGAATTCAAATATAGTCTTAAATACAGAATTTAAATATAGTTAAAATATTTAGATATCATCTTACTGGAGCTACAGGCTAAGGGCATATGAGTCAAACTTTACGGTATCAAATGTGATAGAAATAAAGTCAAGTCTGCTCTTCAGTGAAGTGAGACTTGAGCTGCATCGGTGATGCACATTGTTTGGAGAATGTATGTTTATTTTCAATATGAGACCACTATGTGGCTACCAAAAAGTGACAATGCAGACAGAGGTGGCATTAACAGATATTTGTGCGCAGAAGAGGGAGGTAATCGGTTCAGTGTATTCTGCACAGCCAGACCACATCTGGAGTATTGGATTCCTCTCTGGGAATTGACCACACAAAGCATGCCAGGTTGGGGTAAATAGGAAAGGTTCTGGAAACCTAATCACATGAGGGGGTGTTTGTATTGGAAAGGAGAATAATGAGGAAGCATTTCAAATATCTGAATGGTAGTCAAATAAAACAGAGAAAAACGTATTCTCTGTAGTTTTGTAGCAAGGAAAATGCACTTGATTGAGCAGGAGAGAACTGAGTTCCAGGGCTGGCTCTGCAGAGGCCTTGTTGCATGCCCCTGGAAGGATCACTGAGTTGTTTAAACCTCAGTTTACAAACTAGGGAAAAGTAGGAAGAAGTGTTCCACAGATGAGATCATTTTCAAGCAAAATGGTCTGTTTCAAAGTGGATTCTTCAGTGCTAGAATTGTAAAAGCAGATGTTACAAGCCCATCATACAGGGTCTGGCAGAAGGGAGTTCCATTAGAAAATGAAGCTAGGTTCTAAGTCACTGCCAGGCTGTACACATGAAGGAAGCGAATCTCCAGCATACTCTTGATACGTGACAAACACCGAATCTATGGTACCACTGAGAACGTGGTATATCGCGGGCATTTTTTAAATGGATGAATTTTGGGTACATGGATGGATGGATGGATGGGTGGATAGATTGACAAATGGATGGATATTAAGATTCTATGATTCCATTCTGGCTCTAGAGGGCCAGAATGCTGTGCAACACATAGCTTAGTGATACTAAGGTGTTCTGCAGAATACTTGAAACCTTAATAAATTATTCATAATTATAATCATATCCTGCCTTACTTTAAGATGTAGAAATGCAAAAGTAGAGTCAGGGATGTAGGTCAGCAGCACAGCACCTGCCTGGCAAGCATGAGGCCCTGCGTTCAATTCCTGGCACCTACTCCCACCCAAAATATAAAAGTAGTTTTAAATGCACTGCTATTTAAAATAATATTTTAATATGGTTATGTTCTACAGAATTGCTGCATTGTATGCAGGTGGAAACAGAAACTAACATACATCTAAGAAATCTGTTGATGTTAGCTTTCATCAGAACCGGGAGAAGTACTGAAGATTATCTCTCCAAGTTCCAAGAGTCTAGAGTAAAAATCACCTACTTATTTATTTCTAGTAATTCTCTAAGACAAAGATACATCTGTCCTTCATCCTTCATGATTTTATCTATTAAGTACAGACATCAGAAGATATCTTGCATTTCCTTTGGTTTAGAATGAGTCCTTACCTTAATTTGTTTGTAGAACCCATAAAATTTGTTTGTAGAACCCATAAAATTGTGCTACTCATGGGACATTTTGGTGTGATAACCCAAGGGAAATTCTTGGTAACATTAAGGTAAGAAGGTAACCTACAGTTCAACCTGAGACTCTAGAGCTGTACTTCCTTAGCTCAAATTTTAACTTTACCACTTCTAGTTATATAAGTAAACACAAATTATTTAAGGGTTCTGTGCCTCATTTTAGTTTCCTTGTAGTTATGGTAATTACTAAACAGATTGTATATGTGAAATATTTAGTACCTGGAATAAAAAGTGCTATTATTTTATTAGTATCACTAAGGTGTTACACAGCATTAAGGACTCAAAAATTACACTTAGATAAATCTAAAACTAAGACATCATAATTCTAGGCAGGAGCTGAGCTCACCCACACAGTTGAAGCCTTCTTCTAGTTCACATGCTCTCGAACATCCATCTGCGTCCAGCAGGTCACCGTCATCACACTCTTCTCCCAAGCTCCTGGAATTAGATATCCAGATGAAAATAAAACGTCGCCTTCTTTTGAGCCATCATCATTTTAACTTCTTAAAATTCTTCATTGCATATTTAAAAGTTAAAGATGGATTAAATAGGAGCTCTGAGGATGCTCCTATTTTAAACATACAGACATGTGTCCTGCTTAATCAATTTAAACAATGATGATTGATTGGCATATCTATGTGGCTGTGAAAATTCCTAGTAACTTATGACTAAAAAAACACCTCAGAGACCCCACTGAGAGTCCTGACCGTGTCTGCGGGAAAGGCTAGAAGCTTAAGAAACTTAGCCATGAGAAATGGAATCTTAGAAATAACCAGTTTGTATCCTGAAATTTTGCTGAATTTGTTTACTAGTTATAATAGTTTATAAAATCAGTGGCACTGCTGTTTATTAATAGCCGATTACTGAAATAGAAATCAAGAAGACAACTCCATTTACAATAATTACAAAAAATAAAATACCTAAGAACAAATTTTTTCTACAACAAAAATGTAAAAACATTGATGAAAGAAATTAAAGGGGACATACACCACTCACAAACACACATACACACAAAGAAAAACTCTCCGTGCTTATAAGTTGTTAAAATGCCCATGCTACACAAGTGATCTACAAAACCAATGCAATCCATATGCAAAATCCAATGACATTCTTTATATTAATGGAAAAATCCTTAAGTTTTATATAGAACCACGTGCAGATGTAAAAACTCAAGAGCTGAAACAATCTTGAGTAGAAAGAACAAAGTAGAAGGGATATACTTCTTGACTTTAAGTTGTACTACAAAGCTCTACTAATAAAACAGCACTGTCCTGATACAAAAATAGAACCAGATCACTTGAACAGAATGCAGAGCTTAGAAGTAAATCCACACATCTACAACCAATTTTTACAAAAGCGTTAGGAACACATGTTGGAGAAAGGACAGACATTTTAATATCTGGTGCTGAGAAAATTGAATATACACATGTAGAAGAAACTAGACCCCAATCTTGCACCAATGTCATAAATCAACTTGAAATGGCTTAAGTAATTAAATATAAGATGTAAAGGGGTTTAAAGACCTACATATAAGCCATAAAACTTTAGAACTACTAGAAGAAAACAGAGGAAATTGTTCAGGACATTCATTGGAATGGGCAAGGAGTTTTTGTACAAGAAAGAAAAGCACAGGAAATAAAAGCAAACTTACATAAATGAAATTATGAAGAACTAAAAAGTTTCTACGTAACAAAGAAATAAAAAAGTAATAAAATATTTGTAAACTATGCATCTGACAAGGAGCTACTTAATATTCCTCAAATTCAATAGCAAAAGAACCAAAAAAATGCAACAAAAATGCAATAAAATTTGTCAACCAACCTCCCTCAAAAGAAGACTTACAAATGGCCAATGAGTACATGAAAAAATGTTCAACACCACTAATCACCAAGAAATGCAAGTCAAAACCTCAATGAGATAATAGTTCAGTCCAATAATAATTGATATTATCAAAAATATTATAAAGGGAACAAGTTCTGGTAAGGACATGGAGAAAAGATTATTGCACACTTGGTGGGAATGAAAATTAAAACAGAATGGACAATTCTTCAAAAAATAAAAACAGAAATGCTATATGATTCAACAATCCCTCTACTGAGTATGTATCCAAAAGAAACTAAATCAGTATTTAGTTAGAGATATCTGCAATTCCATGTTTTGGGGGGCACTATTCACAACAATATATTCACAATGCTAATAAACAATTAAGAAAATGTGGAACATATACATAATGGGATACTATTTGGTCACAAAGGAGAATGGAATTCAATCATTTGTGATAATATGGATGGATCTGGAAATTAATATACTGATTAAAATAGGCTGGCCTCAGGATTCCTCACATGAGGAATCTAAAAAAGTTGATCACATGAAGAGCTGAAAATAGTACTGTGGTTACCAGAGGTTGACAAGTGTGGAGGGGAGGGAGAAATGGTGAAAAGTTGTTCAGTGTATGCTAAGTCACAGTAAGGGAGGAGTGAGAATTTCTAGCATTCTACTCAACACTGAGGTGAGTACAGGTAGTGGTTATGTACTCAATATGCAGAAAGTTCAAAGAAAATATTTTGAATGTTTTTACCACAGGAAAATAAAATTTTCAATGAGATGGATGTGATTGAACATTCACAATGTGTACATACCTCAAAGCATCACATGGTACTCCATTTATATGTATATTTTTATATTTTTAGGTATCAGTTAAAAATGATTTCACTTAAATCATTTGACCACTTAAAAAAAAGAAAAAATGGATAGCTAATTTGAAGAGAAGAAAACTTCCCTATTTTAGTTTGTTTTCTATTTATTTTATCTGATATATATATATATTTGTATTTGTGTTGTATTATTTTTTATCTATATGGAGTTGAAAAGTTAGAATTTTATGGAGTTGAATCTCCTATTCGTGTTCTACTAAAAGACACAACCAGTTCCGCTGTGACTAAGTCTAGGCCCTAATAGGGCTCAGGTCCCTGTCCAAACTCCCTACTGGCACCTGGTGGCATCTACTTTATATTGCAGGAGAAAAATGAGAGGAAGGTATTCATTTTGATACCTCAAAAGCTAATGCAATTGATGGCTAAATATGGACTGAGGAGTATAAGTTAGTTTCAGTGAAAAGAATATGGAGGACGTCATGAGAACGAAATAGACATACTTGGGTTGAAACTCCTGAGAAGAACAAAGATTTGGGTATTGCAAAGTGAATAGAGGCTACTATCCTTGACATTTTACCATGTCCAAGATGAATATGCATTTCAGCTCAGTAGATAAAGACCTTTGGAACACTGAAAGTTTTTCAGATCTACAGGATCATTAATGACTCTACCATAATTTAAAGTATACCTAATGGGGAAAGATTAATAACCAAATAATTAGATATGCTTTAACATGAATTAAAAGTATATTATGGATGTGGTAATATAATAATCATATCTTTCACAGTGCTTTTTATTTCTTCTCATTGCATGAGGTGGTAATTACCTTACACAGAAGAAATGCAGATAGAAGCTTAGAAGTGCATTTTGACAGGGAAACTTGTGACTCAGTAGTCAAAAAATGCTGTATCTGGTGAATCCACTTCAAACCATAAGAGTAAATGTGAATATCAAATTAAGAGGAGTGCCTTGAGCCCCTTTCTGTCCCACACCACCCAGGCAACAGTAGTACCCTCGGGTCTCATTGGCATCACCAGAGAATGCCTTGAACAGGCACTATAGTTTAGGGCAGGGTATTTTGTTGAGGGAAAGCTAAGCCAGTACAGCAGTGGTAACCCAAGCTCCAAACATCTTGACTTTTACAGTGCAGACACAAGATGAAGTGGCCAGAATGGAGAAAAACACAACAGCAGCAATAGACTTATTCTGCACACATGTGAAGCATCTTCAGGGAGAAATTCCATCTGAGCTGCAGGAAAGAGAGAGCAGGTTGAGGCTGAGCTAGGCAGAGGATGGGAGTGTAGGCAAACAAACCAGCAAGGATTGCATATTGAAGGTGAAGGTATCTGCAGCTATTTGGAGACAACAAAAGGCATTATGGTAACTATTGCTGATTTTGTAAGGTTTTGAAGTCCTGTATCACTGATACTAGTTTATTTTGATTGGTTTTATTCTGTTTTTATTTCCCTTGGTTTTATCCTCCTTAAAATAAAAAAAAAATAAAATTAAAAATAAAAAAGTGATTTCAGTAGCTTCCAGATATAAATGGCATCTGGAAACATTCAGTGTTTGTATTTCTGTTCAAAGGAGTAGGCTTACACCATGGTTTAAAGTTCTCATAAGACCGAGAAAATGGACAATGTTCAGTGATTGTTAAATGTTGGGATAGAATCCCAAGAAGGGATGCAGAATTGATTCCCATTAGGGCTTTATGATACAATGTATTTTCACTTGGTCTGGGAAACACAGAATGCAAAATAAATTACAGTGTCTGGCCATTCAGCCTCCTACTCCCAGCAACCCTGTGTGAATAGCAAATTAGGTTTGATGAACATTAATAAGAGGCTGATGTAAGGTGACCAACTGCTATGGTTTTCCTGGAACTGAGCGTTTCTCAGTTCTAAAATTGTGAAAGCTCCAGAGAAATCAGAGTGAATTAGTCCCCCAAGTTAGTATCAAAAGGCAACAGAGGGAAGCAGGGGGCATTAAGAAACTATAGGATTGTTTCCATCTTTACCTTAGTGATGTTTACAGAATAGTTAGGAATTACATTGTAATTATGCTCTCAGGGCTCAAATGAACAACTGACTTTCCTCAAATCACATATCTAGCTAGTAAAATCACACAGCTAGTCAATAAAATCACAGAGAAACCTTCTTCAGTGTAAATTCCTTCCTGAATTTTTGCCCCACAGTTGTTCACTGAGACCTTTAGGGAACCTCATAAAATCAACTCCAATAACTCAGCACTCTGGGATGAGTTCTAAATAAAACTGAGTCCCTCCATAATTACACAGAGATGTCAGTGATGTCTCAAGTTCAACATCAGATCCTAGAGTTTGTAATTGCAGCTCTAGAATTGCACAACACCTTGCCTCCTACATTTCCAAACAAGTCAAGCACAAACTGAAGGCTGAGCATCCTGATCAGAGTAGATCAGAACGACCTCACCCTCATAATCCCCAACCCCCTAATACTCACTTTTCCACCTTCCCATCTCCACAGTAAGGTGCTCCATGGATGTGGTGCAGAGGAGGTGAAGGTTCTCCCAGTTCTGTTCCAGCTTTAGCCTGAACTTGGTATTGATACATTTGTCCAGGTGTGACTTCCCTGTGGAAACCAATGGGTTTGTGACTGTGACATTCAAAAAAGGAGACCTGGCCTGGATCCTTTGCAAAAAGTTTGAAAGAATTTAGGGAAAGTATGAGAGGACCACAGATACTAATAATGCTGCATTGTCTAAAACAAAGATCAGGGCACAGTCCTACAAAGCAGTATAACATTTGAAACATTTATTTATGTATTTTCTTATGTAATTTTACAAGGTAGATATGCAATAAATGCTTGCTGAATTAGCTCTAAATTAATAGTCTTAGACAATCTAGAAAGTTGGTATGTGTGGGGTTTAAACAAGTTAAAAACAAAACAACTACTTGAAAACAGTGTTCAGCATCTTCGAAGTAATCAAAGAAATTGCAGGTGAAGGTGTTAGAGTATAGGATCAGTCAAAGATGGCCCTAAGCCTGTGGATCATGCTTTTCTCAACATAATTCTTGTCTTAAAGAGACAAAATTCTTAGGAGTAAGAGCAACTGTCTCATGAAAGGAAGTGAGAATACTTTCCATCACCAATTTAAGGAGGAATAAATCAATTAAAAATACATTACATTACTCTCTACCTCCAAATACCAAGAATGATGCTTTCATGAAAGACAGGAAGAGTTCATTAGACTCTCCACAGTCAAGTGCAGTGATCAGGTAAACAGTGTGAGTGGTGGGACATTTAGGAAAACAAAGTGCCTGTGAAAAGGGGGCTGCTGCTTCCACAGACAAATGCTGTCCTTTTCATTTTGTCCAGTGCTGGACATGACTGAAAAACCACCACCACCTTCAGCCTGGGATGGGGCTTACTTAGGAGGATAAGAATGCAAAAGATTTCGTGAAATGCTAGCAGTGGCTCTCATCCATTCATCCACGAGGCCTTCCTCTTTAGCAGACTCTTGAGCTCAACCCAAGAGCCTGTATCCTCTCACCTGATGCAGGAAATGTCTTAGGGTTTCAGAACTACCTTCCAAAACCTCTATGCTGGCCTTTAGGTATTTTAATAGTAATGATGCACAAATATTAAAAAGCTTAAAATCTTCAAATGTTTTCTTTTTGAGGGAAGCAACCTTTTCACATGAGTGCTAGATATTGCTATAGAAAAACTAGTTTTAGTTTTTCATCAGTGTTGATGGTTTCCCATTACGGGTTTCCATGAGCCTTCTTGCACTGTTCTGTGGCTGGGGAAGGGTCTGAATGGAAACATCATCATGTGTTGTGTCTTCTTGTGGGAAAAATCTAGCAACAGGTAGCCCAGGCCTTCAATGATCTAGGTGTGCTCTTATGAAGGATGGAGGTAAGATTCAGCTGGAAAACTGGATCATAATCCTCAGTCTGACATTTACCAGCTGCTCAACTAAATGGAAGCTCAGTCTTAGTTTTCTATCAGGAAAATAAGATATTATTGTTTTTAAACACTTATGTACCTGTGCATACTGTTAGATTACAAATGCTATGTTAACCACTTTACTTCAGAAGCTCAAAACTTTATTTTGTTTTATGATTTTGCCCCATCTGCATTAGTATTTCTACCATTTCACTATCCTTTAATTCTAATTAAAGAGTAAACGTGGCAAGAAAGTGTACTGAATCTCAAGGTGGACACTTTTTCATAGCTATGGTAGAGAGTCACATGATCACACCCATCTCCAGGCTCTGATTTCCCTGTGCTAGTGGACATTATCTTGAGTAATATAATCCATAGATTTGAGAAGTGCAAGTGATGGGGCCTTGCCCTCTCTGCTGCTGGGAAACCATCCACTGTCATGTGAAGCAGCTCAATCCAGGACCTGAGAGACCATGAGAAAAGAGTCCTATTCTTCCCAGTCATGGCAGCTGTCTCAGCTGAGGCCTCCAACACGAACATGAGGTCATCCCAGGCCATCTGGCTCTGGCCAAGTCAGTCCAAAAGAAAACACCCGGCTGACCCATAAAATCATGAAGAATGTTTGTTGTTTTAACTTATTACATTGTGCGATGATTTCTACTGTCACAAAAACTGATACAGCACCTCTGATAAACCTTAGTTTTACCCTGGTTTTGCCCCCAGTGTAACTTCTGAGGAAAATTATAATGTGGAGGACATTTGCCTTGGGAGATAGCAGCCCCTGGAGCAGACACTAAATTCTTTATAGATAATAACTTTATCTTTGTGTCCTTAACGTTGAGCACAGGGTACTAAAAACACAGCAGAACTCACTAAATGTAAAGAGAAAGAATAAAAAGAAGAGAAAAAAGAATTGGAAGAGAAGGAAAGAAGAGAAAGAGAAATGAGAAATGAGAAAAGTGGGAAGAATGAAACACGCATTCTGACGGAGTCGTGGAGCTGCGCTCCATGCCTGCCCAGCCTGTAGCATTTTTGTTTAACTGTGGAGGAGTTCGCTGTACTTTTGAATGGTAGGAGCTGCAGCAGATTATTAGAAAGCTAGATCAGAATTTAAGTTATTACCAGACGGAAGAGTCTGATTCTGATCAACTTATTTGCAGCAGTCACATTCAATCCCCTGGAAAGACCTCACACAGGAGCCTCTTTCCCACAATCCTAATGATGGCATCAGCAATCAGAACGACAGGCAATTGTGTTCTTCATCTCAGATATGCCACTCTAAGGTAAAATCTGCTTTCAGATTTTTAACATTCTCCCAACTAATGGCATTTCAGATCATTAAAATGTGGAGAAACAAACAACCAAACTGGCCCTAAGGCCCTTGGAACCCCATGTTTCAGAAGGCCCTCCTGCCCAACTCACATGTCCGTGAACTTCCTGTGAGGGTGTGTCACCACCATGGGTGAGCCACTGGCAAAGGGAGGCTCCCGGATAACCTGGTACCTCACAGGCTTGCAGCTAGAACACAAAGGACTATGAGGCTGAGAAGTCAGGAGGGCAGCATCAATCTCCATCCGCTCATCAAATGTGTAGACTTTCACCCCTGAGACTCTTCCATCCACATGCAGTTTGATGGTGAGAGGTGTGTCACAGAAAGTGTCTAAGGGGCCCAGGTGCACAGACTCCTGGTTTTCCAGTAATATCTCTGTGTCAAACAGTGCCTGGGAGGAATCCATGGAGAGGTAAGTGACCCAGAGGGTGAGGGTATCAGCTGGGACTGGGTATTGGAAGAGCAGCTCCAGGCTACAGCCTTCTGGAGGGCAGGGCACTGTCATATTCATGTGGTAGAGGTGGAGCTCAGGACTCCAGGCTTGCAAACTTGGCTCACAGGGCTGATTCACATCAGGAGGCCCTGAGGAAGAGGAGCAGAAATACACATCAGGAACCACCACCACAGATCTGAAAGGAGTAGCCCAAATCAGCAGCGAGATAAGCAACAAAGAATGGGACAGTTGAAATTCCTATAGAAGTTGATTAGTTTAAGGATTATATCTTACATATTATTAAAGACAACAGTGTGATGGTAATAGCTATGATGAACAGCGTGTCTTATCGCCTCTACATGGTGCATTTAGCAAGGGAATATGGCAAGAAACTGGGAATGGTGTGACCAGATCCTAGGTAGAATCTTAAAGTTGATGCAGACAAATTAAGCTATGCCCTTCAAGAGTGCTTGAACAGGAAAGAATTTATGATAACATAATGCTTCTGCAGTCCAATGTTCATTTCAGATTTCACTACACTCTTTATAGTGCCCTTCACAAGATTTCTTTCATCCCCTAAGATCCCATACTGGCACCTTGGTGCCTTAACTGTTAGCCAAACTTTAAAACATGCATTGGCATTTCCCTTTAAGTTCATGCATGTGTGAGCAAGTAGGTAAAGCAATGAAGGAAACTATGAGACACGCGCACATAGGACCAAACAGGAAGTAAAGGAGATTCAGTAGCTGAATAAAAAATGTAACAGTGAAAAACAAATCACAAAAATGTTAAGGTCAGCCTGTAGAAATAATCCAGACAAAGTGGTTTTCTTTTACAATGCATGAGAAGAATTGAAGAGTGAGTGCTGACTTAGAAACAAGCAGAGTTAGGCTCTAATTGTAACCACGTCAGTATCTGTGAGGCTGCAGCAGGCCCATCTTTCTAAGCCTTGATTTTCTTTCTTATAAAACTAATACTATGACTTAACTCCTCCCTTACTAGGTTAGTATGAAAGTTCTAAACAATGTTTCATGAAAATTATGTGTCTACCTTTGCAAAAAGTAGAATTAGAGAGTCATTCAGTATTTGGAAAATAACATTCCAAAGCCCAGAGAACTGAAATTCGTGTGTGTGTATGTGTGTGTGTGGTGTTGTGTCTTGTGGTCATTATTGGTTTTTGCCTATACTGTAAGTTGACTCATTTACTCATCCAACAAAAGGTGACTGTGGATCACCTTTGCACCTAGCACTAACCTACATATTAGAGAACACCCTCTGTCCCTGTACCTTCCAACTGGGAGATAGATGAAATGAATTATATACTATTATTTCAAGTAGCAATGTCTTTGAAACAATGAAAGAATATAAAGAAATAGAGAATTATGAGAAGATGCTGAGGGCTGTTTTCAATTGTGAAGCTAGAAGTATTTTTGCCATCAAGATAAGGGAATGCATCTACTTCAATTTTCGACTCCCTGTAGCATTTAGAAAGTAATTGGTGGTCAGTAAAGTGTTTATTAAGTGCCATTAACTTTATTGTCATATCTGTGAATTCATGTCTGTGCATACTCTGTTGAGGATTCAGTTACTATTATTGGATATATTTTAAATTTGACCAAGACTTCAACCATTTCAAAGCAAAGGAATTCCAGCTTTTGTTTGTTTGTTTGTTTGTTTGTTTGTCTTTCTGAGACAGGGTCTCTATGCAGTTTGGGCTGAACTTGAGCTCACTTTGTAGCCCAGGCTGGTCTCAAACTCGCAACAATCCATCTGCCTCAGCCTCCTGAGTGCTGGGATTATAGGTGTGAGCCATCACGCCCAGCCCAGTTTTTCTTAGCATAAGTTTTCAATGCTTATTCCAAAAATCTAGTAGAGAGAGGCCCTGGAAAAAGTCACCCAGCAGCAACACTGCTTAGAAGATTTCCGTTGTGACCTCATGTTATTCCTGAGGTAGAGGCCCTAAACGTTGATTTGGTTTGCTTCAAGATATGAGTTGTAATCCAGAATTTAAAAGTCCTTTCACCTCAACCAGATAACTTTGAACTTTCCCACGAATAAAAAAGAAAAAAAAAATTCTGGGTTAGAGAGTCAAACAGGCACTAAAGCCCCAGCACAAAATGTCCTT
Source organism: Hydrochoerus hydrochaeris (assembly GCA_004027455.1). Classification (NCBI taxonomy): domain Eukaryota; kingdom Metazoa; phylum Chordata; class Mammalia; order Rodentia; family Hydrochaeridae; genus Hydrochoerus; species Hydrochoerus hydrochaeris. The sequence goes on along the minus strand of PVLA01005031.1, from coordinate 111,525 downwards.
TTTGAAATGTCACTCTCTACATGAGTCCAATGCAGTAAATTTTATATTCACTTGCCATTCTTTTCTGAAAGCTCTCCTCTGAAAAAGAAAAACCTCATATATAATCAATCACACGAGTCGTCCAGGCCCTGTTGCTTGAGTAATGGGGAGCCCATGGTGACGTCATACACTGCAGACTCAGACCACTCTTCTCCTTTTATATGGTCACAGTCAAGGCTGCAAAATAATTTCAAATAAATTGTGTCCAACACATCTTACTGAGTGTTTTTTTTTTATCTTAAGAAATATAAAAGGGGAAAAGCAAAAACAAAACATGTGATTATGTGAGCACTGAAGACGATGATTGTGTTAGAAGCCATTCATCAGGAAGTGATGAAAGTCACATCAACATTTCCTGGCCTAAAAATGAGAAATCATTCATGCCGAAACCTTTAGGGCCCAGATGTACATGTTCGAGTGACTATGTGGCTGAGAAGTTGGGGGAGAGATGGGAAAAGAGATAACAAAAAACATCTTCCCCCTCCAGGAGCCTGGCTTGGATCATATCCAAAGCACAACCAGTACCAGTGATTAATAGGCTCATAAAAATAGCACAGCTGAGAACGAGCAGTGTGGAACACCTAGTCCGTCTTACCCGCACCCCTACTCATCCAGCCAATGTGTAATCGTAGACCACAGTGGGTCCTCTGTTATTCTCTTGATATGGAGCAGGGAGAAATCACCTCATCCTGTCATGTGGCCAGGCAGCTCCAGGGAAAAGTGGGCCCTGTCTCACCTTAAAGTCACCCTGAGATCAGCCGACTACTCCGTCCTGCCGAGCTATCTGCTGATCTCTGCCTCTTCACAGCTATGAAGTCTCCATGTTAGGCACATATGGGACATTTGGGACACAGAGGCACCAAGAAGTCTTTCCAAGGTTAGAGATTTCCAACAACACACAAACACACCAACATACACACACACGCACACGCACATGCACACAAAACCATCCATTCCCCGTCATGCCATTGCTCCAACTTTTGCCTCGACTCCCTTTCTCAAAGGCCACTGTGGTAGAAATAAAAAGTCATGATACTTTACCCACAGCTTCCTCTGGAGTCCAGTAGCCTGAGGAGTCACATACCCGCCTGGAGGAAGCAGTGTGGACATACTGACGGAATGTCCCGTCTTCAGAGCAGGAGCCGCACATGCTACCTGGGGCCCTAGGAAAGGGAAGGGTGAAGAGGAGAATTTGTCAGCTAAACTGTGATCAGGAAATTAGGAAGACCTTGGGGGAAAAGGTGACACGACATAGTGAGGTCCTAGAGGGCAGCTAGAAACATGATTATGTCTCATTTTCTTCTTGTGTAAACCTCATCTTTGCAAAATTTACAATGACATAAAAATCTCAAGGTCATGAAGGGGAAAAATGCAAGTCAGAAAGAAGGACCCTAGTGATGCAGGTGGGCAACCTCTGTCCTGAGAGCACTAACCATAAAATAATTACAATCTTAGTCAATGCAAAACTCCTTTCTACACTGACTATCCAAAAGTCATTAAAGAACACTTGCATTCTCCCAGTAAGACAGATGATAATTTTCAAAATAAAATTTTAGCTATGTGTTTCCATGTTTTAAACTCCCTACTTTTAATTACATGCATTTAAAAAAGCTAGGTGAAATATTATGTTCCTTGGCTCTCAAGCATAGAAAAGGACATATCTGAATTCTTTACAGTTACCCAAGGCTCATTAACCAGTTAGCTCTAGCTTTACTACTACTGCTCTCTCATGATTTTATGTTCTCGTCACAGTAAATATATTCCACAGATATATCATGCCCTTAGCTCCATGAAACATGCCATCCTTTCAACAGTCAGGTGGTCTTTCCAGATATTTACGGTTAGTCTGCAGACTCCTACTCAAGACAACTCAAGATCCATTCCAGCAGAACCTCTGCACTGATACTCAGCCAGCTTCCTTGGTGCACCCCCTGCACCTGCTGGCTCCTCTCTTAGGGCTCTGTTAGATGCCAATTAAACCTCTGCTCTTATCCTCTCCTCTCCTTGGCCTCTGGGCAGCTCTGTACCTACTGTATTCTCTCTGTGTGTGAGCACAGGGAGTGAGTACAGGATTGGAGTCAGCAACTCCTCTGTGCATGCCGACTTTATGGATGTCGTGAGATGAGTGATACAGTCTATGAAGAGCTCTACAAACACCATATTTGAGGTGACCATAACAGGTAGACATAATGACTAAGGAAAACCACTTCACAAAGCTTCTCTCTTATACTTGGGGATGTTTTTAGGAGCCCAGTTGTGAAGCACACACCTGAAATATAGGCATCAAACCAGGAACACTCAATGGGTAACATACTAATAGCACATCAATATTTTTTCTAGAAAAATAATATTTTGGACCAGTGTTAATTACAACAATGGCTTCTCTTTATTGGGCACCTCACATACCTGGCCTCATGGCACATGTGTTTTTCATAAATGACTTCCAATCCCTGTAATGGTCCTATGTTTATAAATGAGAGAATTCAAGCTCAGAGAAGTTAAGTAAATTTCTCAAGAGCCACAAGTTCCTTAATTCCTTTGAGCATGGTCACAAACACCATCTAATGTCTAGTACTCTGGCAACTAAAAAATGCAGTTAAGATTCACCCTCAAACTCCAGTCAGCCATCACTTCTAAAGTGGTCGCAACTCCAAACCACATTTCCCTGATGCACTTGGCCCTTGTGGGGCTGCCGCCCTGTGCGTAGCTAGGACTCCTCTCTGACATAAGGATTCCAAATACCTACAAAGCTGGAGTAAACATAACTCCAGGCATGACACAAATCGCCAGGCATGTGACGTGAGTCCCCCAACACACGTGTTGCAAGGCCTCAGAACTGTAGCCCACCTAGCTGAGAAAAGAAAGCAAATTGCAGCCTTTTCTGCCAACAGACTCTCAGCAAGCCAGTTCTGATGTCTGCTTTATCGTAACGTTTGTACCAGAGAGAGAATTGAAAGATTAAATTGTTTACATGTGTTACATAAACTGATGTAAAACTCCAGTTTACACATACCCACAGAGGACTTACTGTTCAGCCTGTCTGACCAATGCTGCACAAGGTCACACTGTAGGAAGAGGATTCTTATACACATCACATAGACGTGTGCTGAATCACCAGACAGAGCCCATGAGAGCCTGGGTGCTGATGACAATGAAAACTAGGTTGTAGGGTTGTGAGCTCTGAGTGATGGTATCCACTGAGTATGGGTTAAGATTAAAAGGACAAATATCAAGGTCCCAGGAGTCTGTAAATTCTACTTTGAAAAGAATTTACTAGTTTTACCCTGTCTTCATCTGTCTGTGTTCCAACTCCTCAGACTTTCAGTAAAGCTACCGGGAATAAAGACACCCTCTAGGGATATCACTGGGTCCCACACCCACAAAGGAGCTATCTGCCTGCTAAATTCACAGTTCTAAATTCAAAGAAATCATCAGTCCTACGTTTCTCATTTCTGACTTTCCATGGAATTCCCTCAATTCACTTCTGTGTAGTCATGGGGTCTTGAGCTAGCCCTTCATGTTTTTCTAATCCTCAGATTTCTCATTTGCATAGCAGGAGCTGTGCTTACTGCAAAGTGTGGTAAGAGATCTACCACCATGCTTCATCATAGGAGGATGGAATAGACAGTAGCTGCTCTTGTTATTTAGGGATTGGTTGTAGGTTTTGAAAGATGCTCATTTTCATAGATCACAGATGGGGTTCTGAGCCTTTCAGTTAGACCACATTCTGCTATTCCTCTATCAGATATTATTCTTTCTCTTAGCCTTTTAAAAAAATTTCCCTGCACTAATACACAAAAGAAGAATGAAAGCTAGTTTTAAGTAGCATGCTTTTCGTCAATATCTCTTATTTTTCAACATTGGGTTTTATGGTGACCAATTAGGAGATATAGATACAGAAAATATTTCTTCCCCTGACTCCCAGTAGTTGCCTTCTGAGTGAGGCAGATAGAAAAATGAGCAGATAGTAACAATTCCATATGATAATGGCCATAGGGGAAGGGGGTGATGCAGGATGCAGCAGGGGGCTGAGATAGCATTAGAAATGCCCACATGAGTTGTGTAAGCCCCAAAGCACCCCAAAGATGGTGAGAACTTGTACATTCCCACCCACCCAGTTACCCACCCGAGGACCATGTGTAGAAGCTTTCTTTACTTGTTGCTCCCCAACATCACTGACTGTGCAAACAGCAAGTCACTGCCATCCTCACACCACAGAGGAAAAGCTCACAGGGCAGGCAGGCAAATGCCCTGTTAGCTCTGCCAGTTCTCCTTTCACACTGGCCGTCCTCTTCCAGCCCTTCCTGAGGTGGGCATGTAATGGATACTGGTTCACATGAGAGGATCCAGAGCTCTGCTGAGGACCTGGGAGCAGAGCAGAGAGCTCCCAATGGCAGATGACACTGCTTCACATCCATCCTGTCACGAAACACGACAAAGAACGTTTTCCCGCTCACCCGTGGACAGATCTGCTCTTACCTGTCATATACAACTCCGCTAATAGGAGGCAGCCAGTAGATAGTTAGGGATTTGGAGGTCTGGCCAATGACCATGGGTGGAATAGGAATGGGGGTGGGCTTTCTGGTTTGACTCCACTGCTGATACACAAGGTCCAAATAGCAATGCATTCTTGCCACTTGGTTAGGGGTGAAGCTGTCGGTGCAGTTATCATCTGTGAGACAAAAAAAGAAAACACAAGCAGTAGAGGTTTTAACCTGTAAAGTCCACCAATGCAGAGTTGAGTCCTGGCTCATTCTCAGTGGTTACCAGCACCTAACCCGACATCTTATATTTACTGGGCTCAAAACATACTTGTTGAAAAAAAAATGCACTCTGTTCCAGAAAGCATCACAGTTGGAAGTGGGAAAGATAAGGCAGAGGAACAGCACTTATCTCAAAAGCAAGGCCACTCATCCAGTATGAGGCTCAAGCCTTAGCGTTTAGAGCTCTTAGCTGATGGTTGCTTGTTCAGCAAACCACAAGATGGCAGTGTTTTAGCAGAAGGCCTTGCACTGTGCACATCTGGAGTTGCAGCCACCTGCTTTACTGTGCGTTGATGTCGGCCAAAGTGAGTGAGTGTTCAGTGGAGATGCTCCCCGGAAAGAAAGCCAACTTGCAAGAAAACAGCAGTGATGAGAATAGTGGTCTCAGTCTTATTTTGGGGGTCAGGAAAGTCTCCCTATTCAGCACACTTTTCCATGGAGTTAAAAGAGGAGTTATCTTAGTTTTAAGAGTTTCTCTATTTAAAAGGCACCAGTCAAATGTGAAATCCCATCCTGCCTCTTAAATGTTTTCTCTTCCTACCTCAAAGATGGTCGATCAAGAGCTCTTGCCCCTGCTTTCCTTTTTTCTGGTCTTATCCCCTGTCAAAGGCTGGTGGGCCCTTGATAGGGGAGAGAAGAACTGGTGCCTAGGAATTCAATGCACCTGAGTTACCCACCACAGAGAAATCTGCACAGAAACATCGTGGTAGGTCACAGGCAGAGCCAGCTTATTGTTCTTTCTTCCTTCAGAGCCATGAGTAGGAAATGATTAAATTTTTTTGCATAATTTCAGAAACAAGTACCTGGAACTAGAAGATATACCTTCTTTCTTCATTGGAATTGGTCATCAAATCAAACTAGGCCTTAATTTTAGAGATAAAGGATACTAGTATCGGGATACTAGTTAGAGTTAATTTCTGCCAGAAATAAAGAAGGTGTGAGAGACAGGAAAGAAAGGTAACCCTGGAGCTGAACTGAGAAAGAACAAAAGCTAACAATAAAGTTCTTCCTGGAGCCAAGAGGGCACTATTTTTAAGATGAGAAAGCACCATTTTGGGCAGAGCATATGAAGGACAAGCTAAGCATCAGTGTGGGAAGAAGAAAATCTGTTTGTTTGAAGATAATATAAAATAAAAGGAATCCTGAGCTGAAATTAACTAAGTCATTGTATTGAACAACCATAAAAAAATAATGAAAGCTGTAAAAATGAGCAAACTTGACCCAGAAATCTTTTTTCTCCCTTCACAATTAGATACTCTTTTGGAGCAGATGCCTGAGAAAGTGAACAAGAATGCAAATCACCCAGTTCTATAAATCAAAAGAGCCTTGAGGAGGCTTTTAGCTTTGTCCCATTTATGCCAGCCAGGAAGAAAGTGTGTTTTTCTTTTCATCTCTAATGGAAGTAAATGGAGTCACCAAGATGTCTCAATATGTAAGCATTTCTTCAAGTTCTTCAAAGATGTGGAGAAGAGAGAATATTCCATAATAATAATACTTCGACTTTTGGATGTGAATGACCACTGACTTCTCTAGCTCCTAAACCTCCACCCTGCTCATCCCCATCCAGCAACCTTAATAATAACACCAGCATCAGGCCTGCGGCGATACCTGTGTAGCTCATGTAGTTGTTGAAAGGAGCCCCTGGGAAGTGGGTGATGCCACAGGTGTCGTTGGCAGGTTCTGGGGTCTGGCACAGCTTACTCTTGGTTGTGGGGGCAGTGTCAGCACAGAGGTCTCCTGTCTCCATGGATGGCACCATCTCCCTGCAGGGGTCATCACAGGAGTCCCTCTCGCTGACGCCTTTGAAGACGTGGTAGAGCCCCAGGACGTGGCCCACCTCGTGGATCATGATGTTGGTGTGGCCGGGCATGCCGTAAAAGGCTGGGTTGAGGACAACACCCCCTGCAAGGGAAGGTCAGGAGTCAGCTCAGAGTGCAGAATGAATAGCATCTTCCAGTCCTTAGTTACATTTTCTGATGAACTTTAAAAACTGTTTTGCCTCTAAGGAGACACTTTGTAACTTCTAGTGGCATCCAACCATTCATTGCTCTTTCCTCTTGCTAAAAACACTCTTAGAACTAATCAATAAGCATCTCTTAACCCCTGAGTGTAGTCACAGAGATGAAGAAGGACCATATTCTCGGCTCTGCTGAGAATCACCTGCAGGAATTTAACACAGAGGCCCACATGCTACCCCTGATAAAACCTGAACATTTGAAAATGGAGTTCATGCATCCATGTTTTTCTAACTTCCCAGGTAGAGAATCACTGGCCTAATGTAACGTACTTGGTCAGAGAGCCAAGGAATCACCTGATCCTTTCCATACCAGCACTGAGGATGTGGACAGCTTTCTGACATCCTAGCACTGTTTTGTTGTCTATAAAGTGGGTAGAGCATTTGGGTTTTATTTTTAAGTTTGGCACCTTTTAAAAAAAATTTTATTGGAAAAAAGTACAATAGAATTGCACGACAAAATAATAGGAATATGACTATAGTGAATGCATTGCATATTGTCATCTTCAATGTAGTTACTTCAAGTAAGAGATACGGGCATAAACATTTCTCTAATAGATATTAGCACAAACTTCCCTTTCCAGTGAACTGAGACACTAAGAGCATAGCTACCTTGCATTTTTCTCCCTTTTCCCTTTCTTCTTTTCCTCTTCCTCGACCTAGTTCCTTTTACCTTTTAAACAATTACATCCAATTTCACAATATCTATTACACATTCCATATCTTATTTACTTTTCCAAGTTCTCCACACTAGGGAAAAAATACCATGTTTAGACATGTGAGTCTGATTTATTTCACTTATGAGTATGGTCTCAATTTACAACCATTTACCTATAAAAGCCTCGCTTATTTTTCTTTATGGCTGAGTAGTATTCCACTGTATAAAATACCACATCATTTTACCCTTTGCTCAGCTGATGGGAATTTGGGTTGTTTCCAAGATCTAGCTATTAAAAATTGTGCTGCTATAAACGTGGTGCACACATATCATTGTGGTGTGATGTTTTTAATTGAGGTTGGCACTTTTTAAAAGCTGTGTAAATGACAGTCACTGGTTCTGATTTCACTCTCCCTCCTCTCAAGGAGCTAACATGCAATGTTTCCACTTTCCAAGATGCCTACCACCTCAGGCTGCCTAGCTGATTGTATTCAGTTCTCCAAGAGCATTATCAACCTTCATAATCATGATGATAACCAGAGAGAACGACCCATGGCCTGCACTCTACACATAGTTATTTTCACCCCTATTTTTTCTTCTTGTTGTCCTTTGCCCTAAGTAAGTTTTAAATTTAAAAACTCATCTTCCAGACATGAGACTTTGAAAGGTTCTGTTTTGTGAGCAACTTCATTGATCGGTTTCTCTCAAATTGTATTCAGAAATTTTGCTCCTGAGTGATACTGTGGGGCAGAGTGGCATCACAGGTTAAGTACACCCGATGCCAGTTCAGCCTGCCACACTCTCCTCCTGCCAATTCCCAACCATGAGAACTGTCTCATTAAATGCCCTGGAAAGTTTTGGAACAATTTTGTTTAACACTTTAATTACCAAGGTTATTTGGACACAGGAACTGTTTGGGGTAAACTACATTTGGATAGCTTTGGAACACCGTATTTCTTGGAGCACAATTTGAGAACACCACCAAAGATGAAGAAAAAGCTATTTTCTACTGTGTCTTACATCTGAGCAAGCATCAAATATGCTCTCATTCAACGCTTAGGCAGCCCAAGTCTGTATGTGATCTCTTTCAGATATGTAAAGAGTAGCTACAAATGACCAGAAAGAAGGATTTAAGAACAAGGAATGGTAAAATAACACGAATCAAGGAAGAGGGCTGAGAGGTGGTTTTGGGGGCTCTCTAGGAGAAGAGAGAGGTGACCATTGCAATAACAAGCTTTTTGTCATGATTTAGAAGTTTCCAGATGAGATATTTCCAAATCAGAAAATATTCTGCAACAGATCTATAGTCAGACTTCAATAAATCAGCTCATACATAAGTGGAACCAGAAGCATAAAAAGTCACATCTTTGACATCTCTAACACGACCCCTCCAAACCCAGAAACACTGGCAAGGGTTGTCCTTTGTTGTGTTCTTGACATACATTCCCCAAATACAAGAATGCAGAGTTATCCAGACAGCATGTAGATTTTAAGGTAAAACATGACCATTTGGCAACAGTTCTATTTTAGATTCTAGAAAGATAGAACTTCTGGAAAAATATCAGCTGTGTAATACATATAATAACAAGCTTACTGGGTATGTTAAATAGAAGATTGTGCAAAACATAGAAATACAGAAGTGTAACATGCATAGAAACAAAATATTGCTCTAATTCGGTGATAAGTGCGGGCTACATCCATACACAATGAGGAAAAAACCTAGGCCCAGTTCCTCTTGTAGAGATTTTGTCTGCAGGTACACAAGGTTCTGGAATCACCTGGAGTGGAACCAAGGAAAAGTTGGAGATTGGCCCACATTAGACAAGCTCTAGGGTGTTGACCTTGCAGTTTAACTTCCATCAAGTCTTCTTAGCTATAAAATGAGATTACATCAACTGTTTCAGATTTTTCCTGTTCTCAGTCCATGCCTCCAAGAGCTAACAGGCAGGAATTTGTGTCATGAACACTAATACAATGTGAAAAAAATGCATTATCAGGGACTGTAAGGCCCCTCCAGCATGTAATTTGTGTTCTAAGACCAGTATCTCTCAGTCACCTGAGGTAAGGTAGCTGTGCATTCTCCTTTCAGATGTGCCTCTGACTTGACAGTAGTGGATTCACTGTTGTCCTGAGAGTGGACACTGTCCATCCAGGTCTCCTATGAAGTTCTGCTAGCTCTTCTATCACTCTTTATCTCTGCATTATTAGAAGGATGGGTTTAAATCATTCTCCCTAGTCTTCTCTTCTCTCCATGTAGGTGAGAGACATTATTCTATTCATTATTTTAGAAAAGTTTTTCACATTTTAATGAACATAAACGTACACACACCATAGCCTGAGTGAGCCATAAAGATTTGTTGTCTGAAATCTAAAAGACCTCAAGACCTTCTTTTCATTAAGAAGAAAATAGACATAATAATAAATAACAAATAAAAATGGAGTCTCCAAGATGAAGGTACCTTTCCTCCTTCCATCACTTGAGTCTGTCCAGGGAAGGTCTAAGCAGCTATGCATTTTCCCACACTTGCAGGGAACATACAATCCTCTCACAGAAGCAATACTATGGGGTAAGGAGGTGTTACTTGCCAGTATCACGTGATATCAGTATTCAAGCCCTTTAGCATTGCCTTCTGAAACTATTACATACAACTAATATTTCCTTCCATCTTCATTGCCAGTAAAAGGGATCAGCCTCTGAGTGGGTCCTATCTCTCTGTGCAGAAGACTCTTTCAAATGATGGTCTTAAGAATGACTAGGGTGACTTCTTTGGCTGTAGACAATCACTGAAAATGATCCTGAACTTTGGGGACTGTCCATAAAAGCTATCAAGGCAGTGTCCTGATCTATTGAATCCTACTTCAAAGGATTGCTGCGAAGATTAATGTAATAACATCAATATGTGAGCATTTACTGTATTTCCTAGAACAAAGTGACTTAAAATTCACATTGGACCACTTGTGAATACCATTACAATTCCACAGTGCAGTCCAATAGAATATGGTCATTTGTTCCTCTTCCTTGGGTCTCTCACCTAGCCAACTTCATACATCAAGAGAATGGAAGCTGGGGCCTGACCCCAGAGTGAAAGAAGCCACTGCCAGGCAAGATAGAAAAATATTTGCACATGAGAAGTTCAGATTCACCCCTAAACTACCCCCACTTGGTGCCATGTTGTTCTGATCCTGAGACCCACAGGGACCAAGAAGACAGACAAGCTTACAAAGAATGAATTCCCCTTCCCTGCATAGACAACACACTGGTGTTCAGAGATTATTCCTAGCAGCCTGAAACTAGTGATTGTAGGGTGAAATGAAACCTTATGAAACTGGGACTGACAGTGTAATTCTTCACAGATATTTCTAGTACATTTACACAAGATACAGTTGTGCAGTACTTCCCATGTGTTCAGCTCAGGAGAATGTCATTATCATTTCCTCTATATTCAAAATCCATGTTCATTTTTGTTTCTCTTGTTGGAGAAAAAGAATTTGTCTTGGAAAGTAACATTAAAACACAGATTAGGAACATGATATGGTAGAGATATGCAAAGTAAGGAAAGAGAAATTCTCTCCTGGCTGTGGGGTTTCTCAGGCCTGTGACATTTAAGTCCTGAGGGGACTCCATGCTTTAGACAGCTGGTAAATGAATTGACCATGGCCCTTTTGTCACTGTGATACCAACATACTTACTACATTATCTAAGAAAATATTCCTCCCAGTTGAAGTATATGAGAGAAATAGTAAAAAAAAAAAAAAAAAAAAAAAAAAAAAAAAAAAAAAAAAAAAAAAAAAAAAAAGCAAACAAACAAAAACAACCCCAAGGGGACAAATAGGTGGTGGTAAGTCCATCAAAGTTGACTGTACCCTACCTTATGAGTCCCTGGGAACAGAATAAAACCCCAAACAAGTGTGTATGATCTGAGTACAGGTCGCATTCTAGTGATAGATTCCTGAGTCAGTGGTCTCTCTCTAGAGAGAAATGGCTGATCAGTGAGGCTAGACAAGAAGGGGACCACAGAGCCCACCTAGATTCCCTGAGAATGAGACATCAATCCATGACTAGGGACCCAATGAATCATTGTGCTGTGGTCCTGAGTCTCCAATACTGTTAGATGCAGCCCCACGCCAAGGAGACTAAGCAAACTAAGAGCAAATTTCAGCTACATGGAAGCTCAACACAGAAATTAAGCTCAATTATAGAAGAACAAATTTACATTTCTTGCATATCTGAATGTGCATACTGAGACTTGAACCCATTAAAGGCCAATGCTATCTACTTGCCATGGAACCCAGTATGAAAACAGCAATTTAGCAATCAGTGGCCATGTGTGGCACAGCTGTTCCTTAATGGACTAGAAGAGGAAGTACAAATGTGCCTTCTTTGGAGATCTTTCAGCTTTGATTATGAAGGACAAACTAAAACAATATGACAGAGTTGTTGTGTGGTCTCAGGACTGTGCATAGGAAGAAGAAAAGAGAGAGAAATTGATGATCAAAAGATGAAATTTTAGCAACAGACAGACAAACCTCCAAACTGATGCCACGTTTCCAAGTTGTAACAGGTTTTCCTAGACTTAACACAAGACTACCAAAGTGGTCGGTGGTAACGAAAATGCTTCCCAAAGCCACTTCTATTAAAAATAGAAATTCAGGCGATCTGAGAAAAGGACACAGGTTGGAATGATTTTAAAATGGTTCTGTAAGAATTTTAGAGCTGACTGTTATATATGCCTATAAAACAGGGAGATGAGAGCTAGTCTGCAGGTGTCTACATAATCACTTCCAGTTACTGGGGCTAACATATGCTCCCCCAAACCTGCTCTTCATAATGAAGGGACAAAGCTATGAAAATGTACATCGAGGTCCAAGGAAGGAGCATTTTGGGGCAGGATAATGAAAGAGTACCACAGGTGAATAGAAGAGCAGAAGGAGAAAAAAAGAGAAGATAAAGAAAAAGAAGAATATAATAAGAGCCTGAAAGAGAAGCAAACTTTTTAACAGAACCAGCCTAGAAAACTACCATCTCTAAATCTTGTTTTGGCTTCTCAGTTTTGCACCCCCACTGATCAGAAGCCCTTACTCCTGGTGAGACAGAATCAATAAAATTATGTGCAGAAGATAAAAATTCTGCTGAATCCAGTATCAGTTTTTACCTCTTTGTATATTTTTTCAGCTACACCCAGCCCCAACTGTCAAGAACTCAAGGTTTCAAGCACTTCCAGATCATAAGAGAGATGGAATCTGATAAATCAAAACCGAAGATGATATTTAAGAGGAGCTAGAGATTTAATATATTATCTTTCCTTTGTTTTGGCATGTGAGCAACATTTCAAAGATACCTGCTCACCCCCAAACACACACAAATTCACACACACATGGACTCACACACACACATATATGTACACACACCACATACACACACACACACACACACACGCTACCACATGTCAGAATTTTAGGTACCTACAGAGAATGGATAGGAAAGATATTTTCTATAATTCATTTGTTCATTAAATATTACTGAGTATTTTTTCTCTGCCAGGCAGTATTTGGAGGACATTAAAGGTTCAACAATTACTAAACTATATTTTAAAAGAGAAGACTTATCAAACTCTACATATGAAAATGATTATTCACTCCATGTATTGTTGCATGCATCCAATATATCTTTAGGGTACAGATTTTAGGATATAAAGTTCAAGGCCTAGGGTAATTTTGCTCAATACTTTCTGTGCTGTGTTGCAATCCTCTGAGCATCAAGACAACCCATTCATTGAATTCTACCTGCTGATAATTAAATGATCTATATTATCAGGCAATGGGTGCAGTACTAATTTTGGTCATGTCGTACAGTCTGCTTTGTGAATGGCTCTACAACCGCTTATACCTATATGCTGCATTCCAGTTTCAACCCTTTACTTATCGCTTACTTTCATGAATAATCATTCTGCTTTGGCATAGTAAAGAGACCAGCAGATTGCAATAAGATGGACACTTCCCTGTTCTAATCATTCAACAACTATTTATGCCGGAGTTCAGGAACTCCACTGATCTGCAAATGTTGGAGTGCCAGTTAGCAACCTCCCCCTCCATCAGCACCCTCCTGTGAACCATAAACATACTCAAATCGCTTTCAATCTAACACCCTCTAATTCTCACCTTTCCATACCAGGGCTTTAGGAGTTCAAAGTCAAACATCTTGAAAGATCCATGTGACTCTTCAACTTCTGTGAACTCCTCTACCCCTCTACACTGTTTTCTCAACCTATGCTCCTTGAAACAATCTGGTTGATATAACCAAACTTTCCCCTTAGTAAATCAGGTGTTTTCTACCACCTATGACTTCACCCAGATCTCACATGCCAAACGATGAAACACCTTAATCTTAAAATCTAACTTTTAGTTAGGGGTTAGTTGAGGTTCATACTGAGGGATGCTCTACACAAGTTCTGAGTAAGGGAAGAGTATCTGCCCTCTGTGCTAGTTTCTGTGGCTTTGCCCTGCCTCTGGCCTCTAGCTGCTGTTGTTTCACCTTTCTCCAGATAGTTGCCACATCCACATCACCTCCCCCAGGTGCCCAGCTACTCCCCAGGCCACTGTACTCCAGAACATTCTAAGGCCTTGCCCAAGCAGTTGCCTCGCTCTCCCTCACTGCCCATCATCACTTTCTCTTGCCCTCTCTGACTTCCAAGAAACTCCTTTGCTATCACTGCAAACAGTTGGGCCTCTGAAAACATGTTTATCCTCTTTATCAAAGAGCCACCAATGGGAAAGCTGCCTCTGGTATCACCACAAAACAGATTAAGCAGTTGCGCTTTGAGAGAATAAAGGAATGATCACAAGTCCAGCATCAATGGCATAGAAAGAATGGTTGATCACTAATTCACCTATCAAATCTTTGGAAAAATATCTTCAGATTGGGTACTGTTTACTGTGGTTAAAGATGTTTAAACCACTGAGTAACAGATCTCAAAAGATGCATCCATTCATCACTTATTTAAAAAGGAAGATCTTTGCACTGACAAAGCGTTCACTGGCAAAGTCATGTGAAAAGGCAAAATGACAGCAAAGCAAGATGACAAGATAATACATTACTTTGGTGTTTCCAAGTAGTGATTTAAACCTTGATATTTGGAAATTGGATTCAGTTTTCCAACTTCAGAGCCAATCTGCTTATCTGTATGTCAGTCAACTGACCCTTGAAATGCAGGTTTTCACAAACTGACACAAGTAGATGATCCCATTTTGAGTCTTAAAAAGGGTCTCTTTAGAAAACCCTAAATGTCTTCCTCTATCATGCTATTCCAGCTGTTTGCACTACTTACACTAGACCCGGTTTGGGTCAGTACAGTTCTCTGTTCAATCACAGTTATGATTGCACAAGAAGCAATATGAATGTGAGCAATTTCCTGAGTCAGATCTAAGAGCTGTTGAGTCTAGGCTTCTACTTCTGAAAAACACACGAAAAATTATGTTGTGTTTGTGGGATACCATTATTCCTTGAAGGTTTAAGAAGAGAATATAAATATTCCTACCTTCTTTTGCAATTCATCATGAATTAAAGATCCACAAAATAATTTAAGCATTTCTTGAGACCATAAATGTAATACCTTCACCCACTTATTCACTTATTCTTCAGTTTGCAAACATTCACCAAGAAATTTTCTCATGAAGGGAGGTCACAGAACTTAGTGAGGTTTTTCCCTATTTGCGTGCATGCATGTGTGCGTGTGCATGTGTGCGTGTGTGTGTGTGTGTGTGTGTGTGTGTCTTAGTTCTTTGCAATTTTCTTTTTTGAAACAGGGTCTCACTCGGTATTCAGGAACACGTTGAACTCACTAGTGTATCCCAGGCTGGCACTGAGCTCATGGAAATCCTCCTGCCACAGCCTCCCCAGTGCTGGTGTTACAGGCATGTGCCACCATGCCCAGTTGTGTCGCATTTTTTTCTGTTGCTTTTGCAGACAAAACCCAGGGCCTTTCCTTTAAGCTACACACCCAGACTTTATTTTCCTTTTGTATTTTGAGACATAGGACCTATATGCCCTTCTCCTTCTACCCATCTGTGCCCTATTTCTAGTTGCTGGCAACTACAAATTTGTTCTCTATCTCTATAATTTGGTCATTTTTAGAACATTTCCTGAACGGAGTAATACAGTATATAACTTTTGAGATGGGCTTTGTATTTCCTCAGCATACTGCCTTGAGATTTGTCCAAGTTTTTTCATGTATTTAGACTTTGATCTTTTTTGCTGCTAAGCAATATTCCATTTGTGGATATATTAACTAGTCAGTAACAAAGGACATCATTTCCAGCTTGGGGTTATTATATAAAGCTATTATGAAGCTTGCTTGAAGTACTTGATTGGACCCATGTTGTCAATTCTGAGAGATCAATGACCAGGAGTCCTGTCACTGGAACATACAGAAAGGTTGTATTTAGTTTCATAAGAAATGTTGGAAACACTCAGAATGATTCTGATATATCACTTTGCCACCAGCAATGTCTAAGAGATACCACTTTTCTACATCCTTGCCAGCATTTAGCATTGTTCCTGCTTTTATCTTAGTTTTTCATGTAACAGTGTACTGATATCTCATTGTGGTTTTAGTTTGCACTTCTAATAGTTAATAATTGTGAACACTTTCATGATCCTATTTTCTCACTTGGTAATCTCCTTAGGAAAGTGGTCATGTCTTTGCCCATTTCTAACTGAAATGTTTGTTTAACTGTTGAGTTTTGAGAATTCTTTATATACATCAGACACTAGTCATTTACCAGCTATGTGCTTTGCAAATACTTCTTCCAACTCTGTTGTTTTCTATGTATCTTCAGCTTTTCTCAGAAAAGTTTTAAATTTTGATGACATTCAGCTACTTAGGTTTGCTTTTATATCTTTGATATAGTCCTGCTCCTAAAGATTTTTTCTTATGTTTTCTTCTAAAAGAGCTACAATTTTCTCTTTTTTAAACATTTAAATCTATGTTTTATTTTGATTAATTTCTGTGTGAATTGTGGGGTTCAGGTTCAAGTTCGTGTGCTTTAGCCTGTGTACATCCAATTGCTTCAGCACTATTTGTTAAAAATAATCACTGCCTGTTTTCATCTGTGGTTTGTGTAAAGATGTTTGATATTTTATTTCTAAGCTCAATGTGTAAATTTTCCTAGGATGTTGTCAATCTTTTTCCTCCCCCAAAGATTTTTTTGCTCAGTTTTTTCTGATTTTTTCTATTTATTTTCTTGTTTTTGTTACTTTCTGCTATCCTTCTCTGAGTTTAAAATTATTTGCTGCCTTTTGAGAAGGAAAATTTGATAGACTTTCTTCTTTTCTACTACACAAAGGTACAAATCTTCCTCTTCATGAGATGCTTATGGTTACAAATATTGATATGCCATATTGTTACAATCATTTTGTTTAAAACACTTTATTTCCATTATAATTTGCTCCTTGAGCCAATAGATAACCAAAAATATATTGCTTCATTTTTTAAATATGTGGGAATTTCTCCATTTTAGTAGTCTTAGTAGTATTCATTTCTAGAGTATTCCATTAGATGATAGAACGATGCTTTGATATTTCAGTCTTACAAAATTTACATTCTGATACAGATCTCCCTTGTTAAATTTTTCATGACACCTGAAAATGATAGGTCTTCTACTCTGGGAATAAACTGATCTGATTTTGTAATTCAGTCAACTTTTTTAATCATGTTCTTACTATATCTTTCTCTTCATTGTTTATTCTATCATTTCTGAAGAAATCAATTAAAACCACAAACTATGATAGATTTGTCTATTTTTATCAATATTGCTTTATGTTTTAAGGCACATTATTGGTTAACCCAAATTTATTGTGATTTTACACTTCCTAATTGAATTTATTCTTTTATAATAAAAATAGCTCAATTTACTTCTAATAGTACTGTGTTAAAGTTGACTTTATCTGATTTAAAAAGCTACACTACTTTTCTCTGGATTAATATTTGCATTGTATATGTTTTCCAATTCTTTTGCTTCTAACTATTCTGTGTTTTTCTATTTCATATGTGTCTCTTACAAATATCATACAGCTGGAGTTTGTTTTTAATCTGACCTTTTTTTGGATCTCGGTTGATGCATTTAGTCTTTACAATTCATGTAATTACTAATGTTAGGCTTGTGAGACTATCTTATTTTGCATCTACTCATGTTATTTTTCTGTTTTCTTATTCTCTGTTGCTTTCTCTAAATTTTATTTCTTGATTTTCTGGTTAGTTAGAGATAATTCGATTAGTTTTAATAGATAAGATTACAGAATGCATTTTTTGTTTATTACTGT
Organism: Hydrochoerus hydrochaeris; assembly: GCA_004027455.1. Taxonomy (NCBI): domain Eukaryota; kingdom Metazoa; phylum Chordata; class Mammalia; order Rodentia; family Hydrochaeridae; genus Hydrochoerus; species Hydrochoerus hydrochaeris. The sequence continues at coordinate 93,733 of PVLA01005031.1, read as the reverse complement.
CTAGTCAGTAATAAAGTCAAGAACTTTTTCTGGATATAAGCAAAGAAGGTTCCTTAAATCCTTTAATTTAATGTACTTTTGCCCTTTCTTTGTGATTTTGTTATTTTTTTGAACTTATATTTTAAAGCCAAGAGCACATTATCTTTATCTCTTTCTGATTTCTCTTCTTCCATCTGGTGTTATTTTTCATTCTGTCTTTATCACTTTTTCCAATATTTTCTTTTAGCATTGGTATAAATTATCTCAATTTTTATTAGTATAAATATATCTTTTAACTTTTTTCTTTCTAAAATATTTTTTCCAAATATAGACTTCTAAGATAGCAAATATTTTCTTTAGCATTTAAAAAAAGATTTCAGTGTGTTGTCTTATGACTCACACTCAGTGAAGTCTAGTATATTATTGTACTTTTTAAAGTAGTATAACTTTTTGTTCTGACTATTTTTGAGATTTTTGTCTTTGTCTTTGATTTCAGCTTATGCACTGTCCATAGAGACTGATGCAATTTCCTGGTAGTTGATCCTGTTTGGAGTTTTATAACATCTTGAATCTGAGATTTGAAATCTTTCGTCAGTGTGCAAAGTGCTTGGCAATTATCTGTAAATATTTCCTCTGCCTCAATTTCTCCGTTCCTCTAGAACTTCAGTTTACATTATGAATTTTTATTAGATCTCATTTTTTCTAAAGATTTTTGTATTTTATTCATCACTTTACTAAACTTCAATTTGTTAGTTTTCTAAAATTTTTCTAGGTCATTAATTTTTCTGCTCATAATTCCATTTTGTAATTTCTTTATTTGAATTGCTAGTATTATTTTTAGCTCTAAATTTTCCACTAGACTCATACATTCTAATTCTGTAAACTATCTTTTATCTATTTTTGCATATTAGTCATAAGCATCTTAAAGACAGTGTCTAATAACTCTACTATCTGGGTAATCTGTGAATCTAAATGTATAGTTTGTGTCTGTTGGTTTAGTTTTGTTTACTGTTATTTGACTCCATCAGCTAGAGTAACAGGTAGTCTTTTATTGATTGCTAGACATCATGCATGAAAATTTCAGATGCTCTTTATGACACTGTATTCCTCCAGAAAATACATAATTGTCTTCTGTTACGCACTTAGGACATAGGCAGTAAACTTTCTCAGAATGTCTCAGGCTGAGTTTTAGACTTCATGTAGCTTGGGTCATTTCTCTTTGCTCTTACACATGGGCCACCTCAAAACCCCTCCTCCTTAACAGGGCCTCAAATCCAGCTTCTTTCCCTTATGCTGAGACTCCTGAAATCAGTGCCTAGCTCTCCAATCTCCTAGATTACTTTCTACTTATTTCATTGGCCATTGCTCTGCTCAGAGAATGTATAGTTTAATAATTACCAAGGATTGCAAAATAAAAATCAATCCACTTCCCTTTTGTGTTTTCCATGTTTCTCCAATTTCTGTCTTTCCAGTCACAAGGCTGAAGCAAGCTTTAGACTACATCTTTTCTCTATTCTCATCACTGAGAATTTGGCAATTTCTCTGGAAGGAAAAACTGAGCTATATGTAGGACTCCCTCCAATGTATGACTCTTCTCCTAGGATTGGACCCTCAGGTCCTTGTTGCCTTGGCTGATGTCTTTAAATAGCCAATTTTAAGTAGTTTATCTAGCTGTGTTTTTAGTTTAATGAATCTTGCCAATGTTCCGGCTCCAATAAAGTTAGAAATTATTCAGTACTCTTCAACCCAAAAATTCTTATCAAGTGGCAATATTTGTATCTATAATGGCATAGAAAACTATTGTTTAAAGTTTTAGATTTGGTCCCAAAGATAAATTTAAAGAAAGCTATATAAACTTTGTTACCGAGATTCAGTTACACCAAAAAGTTATCCTTGCAAAAAAGTTATCTTTGCAACAAAAAGTTATCCTTGGTAATTTGGGAGGTACTTTCTTACCATGTTTTACATCTCCTCTATTATGACTACTGTTATTTGCGATGAGGATAACTTATCCAAACTTGCCATTAAGTGGATTATTTGAACATGATCCATTCACACTCTGCCACCATGAAGGCTAGAATGATTTGTTTGAGATTTCATTGGAAACATAGGAGGATCTCCAGTTTGCCAACCATCTTGAAGTACATAACTGAAACTTATAGCCCTTCCCTGACAACTTTATCAAAACCTTTTGAATTTTTTTTTCTGAAACTATTCGTTATGTAGTACCACCTACAACCTATGAACCATTTTTATAACATGCCCAACAAAATGGCTTAACCTACCCAACAACTCATCTTTCCCAGGTTAGCCACCCACAAAATTCAAATGAGTCTCAATGCATTCTTCGGTTCATATTGGATCCTTGGAAATACCATGTCTTATTTGGACTATCTGAAAAGAACCTCTCAGCACAAACAATATTTTTTCCTTGACAGTCTCAGGTCACCAATAACATCATAAATTTGATTCCTCATGTACTGAGAACCGAAATACAAAGCTTAGTGACAGAAGGACTACTACAGTTCTAAAATTATTTCAGATACTATGGAGCCCATACAATCCAGTTGTGAATGCGAGCAAGGTATGACTAATATGGTTCATTATGGATTTACTATATGTTTTGTTTTTTATTGTATCTTCCAAAGCTTGGGATATCTATACCTATATCTATATCTATATTTATATCTATATCTTTCTTGATCTCAACCTGATTCACTTCATGGACCTTCACGTTGTTTCCTTGGATAACGTATTTTGCCTATTGCTAATCTCCCACTCATCTTTCCCCTTTTCCAATCCACAATATTAGCTGTCTTCTGGATACTACTTTATTTTTTCTTTGATTGTCAATTTAATATGTTCCACACTCTGGGTCACAGTGACTTTATCATACATATCTGTGGTGTATAAATCATCATATGATCTTCCTTTAATTTATTCTTCTCTGTTTTGTGTTTGATTACTAAGAAGATGACCTTTGTATGACCTCTTTTAAATCATTTACCAAATGCTTTCCAGTCTCTATAACTGTTCTCTTTCCAACATGAAATATTCTTCCAATTGTAGTAATTCAGTAAAAAATTAAATTTTGGTGTAATCCTGTCAAAGAGTCTGAAAATGTATACATGTTGTGTTTCATAATTGTTCCTTGGTCACACAGATGTTAGGCTGGTTGGGTGACCCATGTTGTTTAGTGAGTAAGGTTCCTTTTATAAGGAAAAAAGGCAGCAAAGGGAATGATATCTTATAAGTATCCAGTCATTGCACTCATACTCTTTTCTGAGGTGAGCGGCTCTTTCTTGCACTTCCCAAGATCTACTTGAAAATCCAGTCCATGCAAGAAGCCCACCAGGTTCCTGGTACCATCATTGTTGCAAACAAAGTTTCATTGTCTAGCTGCCCTCTTGAGAGTATTCCCCTTGGTGCTTTCTCAGGCTTAAAATGAGTCTGATTTCATGCCATCAGTTCATTTGCACCTCCAAATAGATTCAATCTAGAATGTCCAGCGTGTTTGCTATTACTCTAATGCCTCTCGTTTGTTTAAAGTATCTTTTGAAGTAAAATACGCATGTATTTTGCTTATTAGGTGTTGAACCACAGCATACATTTGAAACATTTCAATAGACTCTCCCCAGAGTTATTCTCAACTCTAAGCAGCTAATACACTGAATACATTTTTTTTGTTTTGTTTTTCTTTTTTTCCCCCAACCTCACTTTCATAAACTCCATTCAGACCTCATCGTGTTTTCTGCCCTGCTTGGTCTCATTTCACTTACCCAGATGAGTGACAGCTTCTTTTTCCCAAGGCCAGGTGGCAGCACCTGCAAGGTTTTCTCGCACTGAGGTGGCAAAGTAGACATTGAGGAAATGGGTACCGTTGAGCTGCAAGGCCTCCTTTAGCTCCTTCACACTCATGTATGCCCTGGAGAGCATGCAAAAAAGAAAAGGTCACATTTACAGCTTGGCACTTAGGACAATAAGGCAGACCTGGTCATTCTAATGGCATAGCAGTCAGCATAGCCTTCTGGAAGCCAGCGAGGCCAGAAATAAGTACTGACACCCATTTGCTGTATTTATTCCAAGTAGTATCTTGCATTTATAAACACTATAATATCTGAACGAATATAGTACTTGACATTGCTCTCATCACTCACCTTATTTCTTCAAGATAAATCCAATGATACTATCAATGCTACTGATCTTTTTTTGTCTTGAGAATTATTCCCAAGCAAAAAGAAGGCCTTCTCTCAGCCTCTGATTCTTTTCCTCATAGTGCCTGATCCTTATTATGACAGGAAGCCCAGTTAAATCACTATATTAGTATATGTGTATTCCAAACATTATATTTTAGATGAAAAAGGGCAATTATAGTTGGAAATGAATTAAAGTAGTAAAGATGAGAATGAGTTATAGGTAGGAGAGGACATAATAAAGCTACTTCATGTAATGGTAATTATATATACACTTTAAATTCCCAGCCTTTAATTTATAGAAACTCTCCTACTACCTTAGGATTCTTACCAGTTACCTTTATTGGTATCTTTTGAAGCCCTAAGCAATATGATGCTTATATTTATGCCCAGAAGCAAAGATCTATTAATAATATAAGCTTCATTACCCATTAAAAAAAAAGGGGGGGGATTTGGTGTCTTTATAAACTCAAATACCATCGAAAACCTTCCGCTTCCTGGCATCAGTGAAACTTAAAACTTTATCACAGGCAAATAGAGCTTTTCCTTCTTCACCAAACAATGATTTTAAGGAGGAAAAACTAAGCCAGAGCTCAGTGCTCAGTGACCTCTTACACTTACAAACTGATCTTCACAAATAAAGGAACATTCCCATCACAGCTTCAGCGGTGCACAGTCCTTCAACACAGGGCGGACACTTGGTTAAAAGCTTATGTTTCTTGGTTGTTCTACTAGACAAGGTGCAAGGCCTGAAGCCTCCCGACTTAGAAGCTCATAAGGGGACAGCATGACCTTATCTCTTGTTTGCACTGCCTCCCAACCCTGATGTTGGGACCCTCTGCTTTCCCCATGAGTGAGGTGTGCTGCCATGGGACTCCAGAGAAAGAAGGATCCCAAAGAAAGCTCTTTTTGTATTCCTTGGAATATAATCACAAAAGCAAATAAAAGCAAAAAAAAAAAATCTTGCTTTAGAACTAAAGATACTTAGGAGTAAAGAGTGTTTAAAATAGTACTTTATTAACATAATATCTTAGAAAAATAGTTCTCAGGCACAAGAAGTCACCCAAGCTCCACAAGGTGACATCAGATATGATGAAAGGGATATTCCTTCTACTGCTTTCCTGGACACTCAACGTTTTTGGACTGTCACCTAGTTTTCTCTGGACAATAGTCACATTCCCTTTTCCCTTCTTGTTTATTAAAAATAATTATAATTCGTTTTTTGCTGATGATTGGGGTGGTTATGATACCAAGTAAATCTTCTATGTGGACATGTTTTAATAGGCCTGGGGAGGAGGGACAGAGGGAGGGAGAGAGAGGGGAAGAGGAAGAACAAGAAGAAAAGGGGAAATGGGAGGAGGAGAGGAGAGAGAAGAGGAGGAAAGGGGAGGAGGGAAAGAGAGAAAAGAAAAGGAGAAAAAACTGAGACTACATGGAGCTCAGGATCTAAAGAAAAAAACCATTCGCATCCATCCTCTGTTCTTATTCCAGGTTTCCAATTAACTTGGAAGTTGGTAACTGAAGAGTTTTTCTCTTTCTTAACCTCCTTCACTTTCCCAAATCCTGCTGTTCCTGGCACGGTCTTCCTGAGCTATCTGTGTGTTACTGGCTTCTCTGTCTGCCATTTACCAGTTTTGGCCACCATCTGTCTGTCCTTTCTCAACCCAGCTTTTTGCTCATTTCTGTTGAGCACCCTCCAAGAGCCTCTTCCACCACACCAAGCTCACTAGCGGGTTCTGCTCATCTCGCTTTTCTTCCTTGCCCAGTTCCTTCCCCAGTCATAAATTCCCCTTCCAGATGAAAGCGTTTATGTCATACTGGTGGCAAGCTGTGTATGGTTGCTCAGACTCCGGTGCTCCACAGAAATATAGAAAATAATCAGCAAGTCTCAAGTAGGGAACACATTTTAAAACACCAGAGACAGTTGGAAATCTCCATTAATTGCATTGATAGAAGAAAGCTTTGTTCTGTTGGAAACAGCTCTGTTGTCTGGATTATTCTTTAAACCAGAGGGTGAAAGACAACATTCAAAATCAGTGAATGTGCTTTGCATGCAGAATGCCCACCTATTTAACACAGGTACAGCATTTCAAAAGTGAATCAAGACTAATGAAGACAAATGTCAGCTTCTCAACTAGTATGACCAGAGCTTGGCTCAGACTTATGGTAGGAAAAAAGTGGGCACAGATCTTAACTTCTAAACTTAACATCTTGTGGCAGAAATTACTACTGAAAAGACAAATGAGCTTAATATTCAAGAGAAAGTGAAATGACATTCATAAACAGTGAAATCTCTGATGATCATGAACTGACTGAATTACACATTTAAAGGGATAAACTACACTGGAGTGTGTTCCATCAGGACCCATCTTTATTCAGATTCTCCATACTCTACAGAGAGAGATTTCTCACCTACTCTTCTCCCGGGTTTCTGATCCAACAAAGTAAAGTTTTGCCTTGGTTTTTATAAAAATGGTATCAGAAACATGCTTTCCAGGATGTGGTGGGCATATCAAATTTTTCCTGCCCATGGCTAAAATCTGTTCTTTCTGACAGGTCCCCTGGAAGAAAGCACACTGACTCTCCCATGCTATGCCTCTGACCTCTGGGATTGGGACTGTCCACTGTCCAGCATCAAATGCACTGTGTTTCACTGTCTCCCAGACTCACAGCCCTTACTCTGATTCCAGCCACGCCTCCTGCCCATTGATCCCTGGCCATAGGACAGTGTCTAGGTGTACACACAACCCCCGCTCTTGCTTAGTGCGTGACTACATAAAAGGGAGATGCCTTGAGTTTGAGTTTATTAGTCAGATAATCCTTTTATAGACACATAGAAATAACCCAAAAAGGCAGTCATAAAGAAGAAAAGGATTTTGAGCTATCTGAAGAGCGACGAGCCGGTATCGACAATTGATGTGTTGAAAAGCACAACATAAAGTGAATGTGGTGGCACATCCCTATAATCCCAATCCTCTAGGAGGCTGAGGCAAGAGGATAGCAAGTTTAAACACAGCCTGGGTGATGTAGCAGGACTCTATCTCAAAACTAAATATAGAAAAGGGCTGGAGATATAGTTCAACCTGAAGCACCTGGGTTCAATCTCCAGTGATGGGGAAAAAAAAAAAAAGCAAAAGGAGTCATGAGGGATAAAGAAACACCCTGAGGGTGGGACCCATAGCGTCACTATCCATTCTCAGAGCAACCCCACTCGGCCATCAGGAGGAGCCTGACTGCGCTCTGAAAGTGAGAGAGCAGCCTCCACGGGAATAAAACTGGTGCCTCCAAGAGCTCTCAGCCAGTTCTCACCAGAACGACTTGTGCCAACGCTAAAACTATTGGTTTGGTGAAACCTAAACTCTCCTGTCATTGCAAACTGTTCCCCTGCCCTAACTATACAGAAGGGTTTCCACTGCTCTCTCCTTCCCTATCAGCTCTGCACTGAGACTTCTCCTCTCAGTGAGTGTCCACTTCCCCCTGCTCCCCAACCCTTTCACTGTACCCTCACCTTGGGCCTTGTAGAGCCTCAAAAGCACCAACAGCCATCCTTTCCACTGACCATGACAACAACAAAATCTGGGATCTCTCCCCTTTGGTTAACTGCGTCCTGTTTGTAGATACGTATCATCGCACTACATCACCAAGCACTTTCTATTCCTTTTCATTTCCCAACTCCTGTTACTCTGTGTGCCTCAAGAGCTTCAGCATCTGGCTCTGTGTTCCCTTTCACCCTAGCTCCTGTCATCACCTTAGGAAATATCAACATTTATGTGAACCACAGTCTTCTTCTTGCCTTCTTTGTTTCTGATGACCTTAACTCCATCCTCTAGTGCCAGCTCTTCTCACCACACCCTTTCTTAGATGATTGTTTTTTACTTCTAATCTCATGTAGATCTTTAGTTCCACTCATCTATACTAGGATGAGTGTACAACTGCCTCCTTTCTGGGGATTATGTGAAATCTTCAATGTTCTTTCCTTGTTTCCTGTCAGCTGTCTTATTCATCTGACTTTCAGCAGATGGTCATTCCTCCTTCTTGGATAATAAAATCACAGCCGTTCTTTTAAAAACTTCATCACTACCCCTCATACACACAGCCCCACACATTTCAGTTTACTTAACTTCCTTACCTATTTTTGTTCTGTTTCCTCTGGTCCCACAGGATGAGGTTTTCTGAACAAACTATAACTAACACCCTCTCTTTTTCCTTTTTCTGTTCCAATTTAAACTTCCTAAAAGAATAATTTTCTCATCTCCCATTTATTTCTTTTTATGTACCCCATAATCACTTTATAACATGGTTTTCATCTGCTTCACTTTATCAATATTGTTTTCATTAAATTTTTCAATGGTATCTTAATTTTCCTTACCCCGACATTAAAAATTTCAATCATCCTCTTGCTACATTTTACATTAATAGTTATTTCTTTCTTCTTATGGCTGTTTCTTTTGCTCTTTGAAATGTATGCTTTTTCCATGTTTTGCTTCTATTTTTGAGACCACTAATTCTGTTTCTGAAGTGAGTTCTTTCCCACCCTCCACCCTACTTCTTATTCTTAAATTTATTCCTCATGGACCCTTGTATAGCCCATACTTTTCTCACTGTCAGTGTTCACCACTGGAAACTCCTCTATTCTTCAATTATGAAGCATCATTATTCTTTGTATAACTCTCAAACATGAAAATGTATCCAGTCCTACTTCTTTTCCAATATTAGATTCTTTTCTCCCTCTGTCAAAAATATGGCTTTACCTAGTTTACCCAGACATCTTGAAATCAACAGGTCAGTGTGATGAGAGGTTCTACTTGAACACAAAAGAAACTCAAGCACAGTGAATTTCAATGTATCTGAAATAATCTTCAAAAATCTATGGATATTTTTTCTATGATATTTGCAAAGAGAGATGAGGTTTGGGTTAAATACGGAGGAAGCATATGCCTGTGTCCATGGAAAGATGAAAAATCGAGGTAAGGAATACAATGGTATTTTGTCATTTACCCAATTATACAAATGAGATGCTGAACTACGCAGGAAGAAAATAAAAGTCTGAATGAGAAAATATGAATCCCAGAGTATACAAGCATTTTAGCTTTAAGTCTAATAAAAATATATAATGTCAAGTGAGATGGGGGCCTGTGTCTCCACGGCTGACAATATGAAGTGGCACAATGTCAACCCACTCCAGCATTTGAGCAGTTTATAGCCGTGGATTGCAGTTGAACACCACCTGCTCCTCAGATAAACTGCAAGGGCAGAAGATCATCAGGAGATACTGAAAACCTGTGGGCAAGGTAGAAACCATTTCCAAACAGTACAACCACAGAAAGCGATGGATATGGAATCATAAGGCAATACCTCTACTGATTCACAGAAATACCAGAAATATGGAGCAATACCTGAAGAAAAGGGTTTAAATCTATGCAGTGGTTCATGTTATTTGCTAGTTAATGGTAGTGTGGTCTAGTTCAGATCCATAGATTATGTGACTGAAGGATATTCACTTCATTTCTAGCACTCCTCCATTCCTAGCACAATCTTCCTTTCCCCATTTCTCTTCCTGGGTCCCCCTCTGAATTATCAACCTCTCCACGACACAAGTAAAAAGTCCAGAATCCCTCCCTCCTTCCTCCTTCCCTTCCCTCCATCTCCTCAATATAATTAAGTTCCCCTTCTGAGGGCCGCACAGGAGTCCAGACATCATCCTTTCCAGGATGTCATAAACCAGAAATATATTTTTTCTCTAAAATTCAAATGTGGAAAAACTAATGAGACTTATTACACAGACATATTCTCTGTTTTTCTAATTCCTATAGGAATTAATACTGCTGGAAGTAAAGTGGAATTTTCCTGAGAAGCATTTAAGTGTTATAAGAACTTTGAGTTCAATTAACTATAGATTGAACAGACTCAAGCTATAGTGCATTGGTACCTTCAGTGGTAAGTAGTATAATGTACTCAAAGATGCTTATGTCATTATCCCTGGAAATGGGAATGTGTGGCCTGAGGTGCCATTACAGATGTGACAGCATATAGACTTTGAGATGGGAAGATTGTTGTGAATTATCTGAAAGGATCCATTCAAAAATAGGCAACTTCTGGTCAACCTGCAGGACAGTTGCACAGTCTTGTTCTGAGGGAGACACCTGATGCCTGACTTCAAACAAGTACTCCAGCCCTTACAAACATTTTTTAAGAAACTTAATTTTTGAATTTAATTCTTGTTTGTTGTTGCTGCTGCTGCTGCTGTTGTTGAAATAGCTATAGTTATTTCTCTTTTCAGCAACCCATATCTTGACTAATTCAGATGCAATATTCCAGTGCTGTATTTTCAATATGTGAGTTTTATTCCCAAGTGGAAAAATCAGAGGAGATATATGAAGGGACATAGTCACCTAGAAGTTTTAGTTGACTGAAGAAACAGTTGGAGAACTATTTTTTGAAGAAGTCAGGTTCTGGAATCATAACAATCCATAACAGTTTCCGGAATCATAACAATCCTAAAGTCCAAAAAAGACTCATTTTGGTGCTTACATAACAATTAATACTAACCTTTGTGAATAATGGAGCTACACATAAAGACTGAAAACTGATAAATATTTCAACTTCTGGCAGATAGAAAAAGAGACATTTGAATATCACATGTTGCTGAGTTCAATGTCAAGTCCCAGAAATACTTATTTGAAGGATATTATTAATTAAATAAACATTATTATTTAAATAAGGAAGAGGTAAGTGCTGAAACTACCATAACCTCACTGGGAAAATAAAGAGCTGTGCAAAATCGTGCTCATTTCTTTTGTTGTTGCTTTCGTTGTTTTGTCAAATTTCCTAGAGCAGAATGATTTCTTGGAGAAGGTATACCTTAATTCAACCAGACATTTGATAAATATCTCATGACATGTTTGATAAATATCCCTTTAAAAGGAGATCAGAAATATACAATAACTTGCACCAAATGTTGGAGCTGTCCAAAAGGTTTTCAAAAGCTCAATCCATACCTTTGCATTTACTTCTACTTCATTCAACAATTTAACTGTTATCTACCAAGAAATTGTATCACATAGTTCTTTAAAATTTATAAATGACAATTTAAGAGAAGTAATATTGGATGGCAAAGTAGAGGTTCAAATAGATTTCAAAAATCTATAATCATGAGAATGAGCACAAAAGTTAAACTTCAAAAGCTTCCAATGTAAAATCTGTATTTAAGCATGTATGTGAAGATTGATAATAACAATTGCTAAAAGACCCCATTAGGAACTTTGAGCTTACCATTGATTAATAGGGGAAATGATGCCTTCAGAGTTCAGTTGCCAACAGTGCTAAGGACTGTAGAACTTTAACATGCCTGGCCAGAAGAGGTATTCACAAAAGGAGAGAATCCAACAACCATACCATACAAAGAATGATGGAAGAAACTGAGTATAATTAGTCAAGATGGCAGGGCTGAGGAGGGTACACCCTGAAAACTCTATTTAAGTGTTTGTCATTCAATTATGGTAAGAATTGAATTCTTTGTAGTTCTGGAGGGAAGAATTGGGATCAATGAGAAAGAGTATAAAGTACCATATTTTGTCTTGAAATACAGAAACTATTCTAAATTTTAATTAAGAAGTGACTTCTTTTTTTTTTTTTTTTGGTGCCAGGAATTGAACTCATGACCTAGTGCTTGCCAGGCAGACGCTTATGCTGCTGAACTAAATCCCCAGCCCCAGAAGTGACTTCTTAATAGAAAAATGCAAGCAGAATCTAAAGGACCACTTGGAACACATGTTAATGAGAAAAATCTTCTGCTAAGCAGAATATTAAGTTGAACCATCTCTCACAACTCCAAATTTTTAATCTTAAAAATCTGATACATTTTCATTATTTCAATGATTATCTGAAACAAGTGACTTTTTAAATCTGTATATTCCATTTTTATTTTCTTATATTTTTTGAACATGTCTAATGGGATAACCATTGTTATGAGATTGTATCCTTCCAAAACGTATTGAGGTCCCACCCCCAGTACCTGTTACTGTGCAGTTACTTGGAAATGGGAGCTTTGCAGATAATCAAGGTCAGGTTGTTGGGTGAGCTGTAATTCACTCTGACTGTGTCCTTATGGAAAGGGAAAATACAAACCCAGAGAGAGAGATGTGAAAGGGGGAAGATGATACAAAGACACAGGAGGAATCCCTTCTGCAAGTCCAAGAAAGTTTGGATCTGCCTGAAGCAAGGAGAGAGGCCTGACACAGATTCTCCCCAACCTTGCCAACATTTTTACCTTGGACTTGGAGCACAAGACCCATGAGACAATGAACTCCTGCTGTGTAAACCATCCAGCTTGTTTTGTTTTGTTATGGTAACTGCAGGAAACTAATATAGTCTTTATTACCTCAAGTCGACACATCATTCACCTCATGGTTGCATAGTCTCACCTGAACCAGTTCTCTTCTTAAATTTAATTTTTTCTACTTATTTTATAATAGACTAGTTGCTTATATTTAAACCACGGTTACGGACCTAACCATCCAATTAGTTGCCAAATTATATAGCAACTCCTTACTACAATCTTTAAAATACTCCCATGTTTCCCATTCCCATGACCATCACCTAAAATGCATCCTTTTTACTTTAATTCCCATGTTCTAAAATGTCTTTTTATTTTTCTTCTTCTAACATCACATCTACTCCTGTCTGTTTTTTGCAGCATTAAAACTTGTGACTCCTGTCCACTCTTGATTCCTGTGACTTACATGTAAAATCTCACAGTTTTCCTTTCAGTTGTTCTAAGTCCTTTCATCTGGCCCCAACCTACCTCCGAGCTTGCTCCATCATCACCATAGTATTGATAGATCGAGACTGATTTAGTCTTTGACACTAAGCACGCTTGTTTCTCTCCTCCGCCAATTATTTTGCTTAAACCTGTCTTCCCTTTCTTCAATTATCAAGATTCTAACTCACATTCAAGACGCTTTGCTACCTCACTTCTTCCATGAAGCCCTCACTGATCATTACAGACTAAAATGAGCCCTAACATTTGGGCCCCATGTTATTTAGTTTGATCTATAACACAGTGGAATTATAATATGCAATTCCTTCTTTGTCAAGAGTTAAACCCTACCTCCAAATATTTAACTTTAAGATACTCGTGTGAGTTTCAAATACACATCAAGAAGATTAGGATAACATAAAAAAATATAGCATGAGAGCACAAGTGTATAAAAATACAAAATAGTATGCTAACAAAATTCTATAATAGCAAAAACATGCTACCAAAATATAAGCTATAAAATTTTATTAACATAAAAGATAAACCAAAGCATACCAGAAGGCCCCTAAAAAGATGATTCAGAGAAATATTTATTAAAATGCAAAAACTCTTTCTGTCGTTTGTGTGTGCCTTCTCAAAAATTCAGGTGTTGCCAGGCATGGTGGCATATGAATGTAATTCCAGCACTTAGGAGGCAGAGGCAGGAGAATTACTGTGAGTTCAAGGTCTACACAGTGAGTTCAAGGTCTACACAGTGAGTTCAAGGTCTACACAGTGAGTTCAAGGCCAGTTTGAACTACATAGCAAGATCCTGTCTCAAAAAGCAAATAAATTAAAAAATTCAGGTGTTAAAATTTAAAGGTCAAAGAAACAGTGTTAGAATTTGACTAGGCCATGGGGCTCCTCCCATGAGTGGGATTCAGATCATTATAAATGGAGCTTTACCCAGCAGTAGGCTTTCTTGTCCTGGTAGATTCTGCAGTGTAAATACATGGCTTCCTTCCCCAGAAGAAGGCATCTTTTTGGATAAGAGTGGAGAACAGTTCTCACCAGACCCCAAACCTACCACCATGATGATGGGCTTTCCAGCGTCCAGAGCTGTGAAAAAAAAGTTTCTGTTTTTCCATAAAGTACCAGTCTCAGGCATTTCAACTATAGCAGAAATAGGAAACTAAGAACTAATACTGTATTATTGATTGACAAAGTACATAGTACAACAGTAAGTATAACAGGATACTGTTTATTTAAAATTATATACGTATCTACATATCTAGACTCCTGGAAGAGGTAAAATATGTAGTGCAATTTGAAGTAATTTTTTCTTCTTTTCACAATTCTGATTTTTTTTTTAATATTTAATAGTTTGCCAAAACAGTGTGTTTCAAAAGAAACAAACATACAAATATATAAAAGGGTAAATTAAATAAGTATACATATAAATTTTGAGCATTCATCCTTCATTAGCTGGACAAAGTTACCAGAAGGCAAGTGTCATACCTTTCCCAGTATGAAAACAATTTAATACATTATCTTGCATATTATCAAGTACTTATTCGATATTTGTTGACTATATTAAAGGTAGATAGGTTTGAAATGGAAAATAAAATACAGAATATTCCATTCTTTACAAGCACTTCTAAGTTATTCCTCTGATATTTTCCTGCTATAAAATCTCCTTGAACCAGAGAATAGTTACAATTGGGAAAAGTTGAATTTCAAAGAGTAGAACATAGGACCTGCTTCCTGTGGTAGGCAGCAAGAGACAACAGAACACTCAAAGCCACTTTTCTCTCTTTTCCTCTCAATCTTTGACAAGTTCATGTGTGGTAACTAAAGGCAGAACAGGTTCTTGGCAAAAATAGTCTACCAGGATGAACTCTTGGGGCCTGGGTAGGAATAGACAATGAATAGGTAATTCCACAGGTATTTACTGGGAAGTAGAAAACTCTTCCCAGGAGTGGTCCTAATGGGTACTTGGAGCAGACACAATGTGTTTTAGCTGTTAAAACCCATGAACTCACTTTAGTCATTCTTTTGTGTTTCTTTTCTCTTCTCTTGAAGCTCTTTCCAACACTTAGAGCATCCTAAAAGTTTTTCTTCAAGGCATGTTTTTTAGCAAAGCATTCTTTCAGTAATATGTCACACACATATACACACAGATGCTCATACACTTCCCAGAAGAGTTAACTTTAACAATGCATATGTACCAAATTAAACTCTTGACTTTCTAATTTATTGAAATGGGAGAAGTGAGTGGATCCTATAGCCATGATAGCTGGAATCTTTCACACTTTGACTTTAGAAGTGAAGGCAATACACACATTAATTCAGAAAGAATTTATTAAGCAACCACTAACTATCAGATCCTGCACTGAACAGCTAGGATTCAAGGCTGAACAAGACCAGACCATGTTTCGAGCCTCATAGAATCTGTGGCCTAATCATGGCACTGACAAGCAGCAGTGATTGGCAGGTGCTCTAACAGGAAAAGTAAACAGTGCTGGGAGAGCCCATGCACAGGAGTATCTGATCAAGTTATGGGGTGTTAGAGATGTGGTCTCAGAATCAACACTTATAGCCGTGAAGTGCTGAAAGGTCTCGTACACCATGGTAAGACATTTAGACCCATTATAGCAGGGAAGGGACATGATTAAAATTTCCTTTCAGAAACTTTGGTCTTGAGAATATACGGTGTATGAATTTCAGGGTGAAAAACAAGGCACAGAGAAGACAACTAAAAGGCTGTAGTTGAGTTTGAGAGTTATTTATAAGCATAAACAATAGTTCTTGAGACAGTGAAGGAAAGATCTTTTCTGAAAATATAAAAAACTATGTCTAGCCAAAGAAAAGGTGTGCAGAGTGTGCAGAGAAGGCAAAGAATAAACTGAGGAATAGCAAATTTTAAGGGATAATAAAAAGAAAAGAAAATAGCAAAGACATCTGAGAAGGAGTGATGAAAAACAGGAAGGAATCCAGCAGAGTTGGCCTTTCCAAAGCCAAGGGAGATCATTCCAAATGTTCTTGGCAATTGAAGTAAGAGAAGAACAGAAAAGTGTCTATCAGAAGTAGAAATAAAGAGAAAGTTGGTAATTTTGACAAAAGTAATTTCAGAAGAACAGTAGAGACAGAAACCAGACTGCAGTGGGTTGGAGAGTGAATGGGGCATGTGGAAAGAGAGAATGGCCATAGACTGAGACCATAGAGCTTTGGCAGCAAAGGAAGATGGTGAGGAGGGGTTGAAGAGATAAGTCAGCATGGTAAGGAGAATGGAAAGTTTTTACCATAGGAGACTTAAGAATTACCAAATCAGTAAATAAGAAGAAGGCAAAGAAAAGAGAGTGAAGAGTAATGAAAGAGTGCAAATAATTGAGGTAATGTGATGCAGAGATCCACTTTCAACAGAGTTTGGTGGAAACTCATGGTGGCTACTCAAACTGGTATCTCACCCCGCAGTTACTAGCTGCTGACAGTCAGCTTGTCCTTTTCTTTCGAGAATTCCCTTCTCCAAATTGCAACTGGCTCAAGAGGTCATTCATCTCTTTTCATGGGAAGCTAGCATTCAATGGTTGACTAACAGAAGGAAATAAACAAACAAACCAAAAAAACCCTTTTGTCTCAAAATATAACAAAATCTATAGGGCAGTTCACACTTGTGAGCTTCCTGAGATCCAGGGTTGGCGAGGTTGTCCTCTGGCTGAAATTCCATCTTCACTTCGTCTCTTGCTCTCACTTCTCTTGTTTCCTCCCTGCTATCTGCTAAAGAACCCCTCACTAAATCAAATAAATCCAAATTCTTAACTCGGGCTCCACTCCCTGAAAATCCCCTTGAAGACAGAGGAATGTGTGGCCATGCAATAGAAAGGGCGGAGGGAAGGAAGAAAAGGGTAGAAATGCTGTTGAGGCCTGCAGCCTCTCGCGGAAGGAGACTCCTCTAGCCTCCGCTGCATTCTCAGTCCAGTAAGAGCTGACTGATCTACAGTGGGAAGGAAAGTGACCTCAGAACATTGCACGGCGGTGAAATACTCATCACAAGAGAACAAGAAACCAAATAACACACTAGAAAGACATAAGAATAGTAGTTAACGGGATTTATGACTTAATACTTCAAAGCTCACATCTCAAGGTATGAATCCTGCTTAGAAGTTGCCAAGTAAAGATGACACATTGCTGTCCTTACCTGCTGGACCTCTCAAATTTTTGACACCTCTGTACATGTTCTCTTCATCTGGCTATAAGGAAACAATACTCCTGGTTAACCCCTTGCTCTACAAATATATGTAACTGTCCGATAAATGTGGTTCCCAAGATGTCTGCATGACCTCAAATTCAACATATCTAAACTCAAGACATTGTCCCTCTTAAATTCTTTTTATGTTTCCCATCATCAAGACAAATGTCAGCCTCACTCTATACCTAATCTACTAAAACCCTAGAAAGGAAAAGCCTGATGAACCACCAAAATCAGTAAGTTCTACATTCTGAGTAATTCTAAAATCTCTCTCTTTACCTGGCCACTCTGCACTCACTTTAAACCAACATACCCTCTGTCATGGTTTATTGACTAAGACGCTCACCAGCTGGTCCTTCTCCAGTCTTTTCCATCTTCCTCACAGAAGTCAAATCAAGCTGTTTCCTGCTTTATCTCAACAATAGTGCTCCAGTGCACTTGGGACACAATCCACATGCCCTAGTCAATGTTCAAGGTCCTTTAGTATCTGTTTCCATGCTACCTGTCTAGCTTCCTCGCTGGTCTTTACTGTCTTTATGCCTTGAAAATATGTGTGATTCGCCACAGTGTTATATTTTTTCCTGATTCCACAAAATTGCACGAAATTTTTTCCATGCGTAGAATGTTTTCTTTCTGTGTAATTTTCTGCTAGCTGCTCATCTATCAGGAGTTATTGTTATAAATGTTGCCTTTTCCAGGAGGTCTCCTGACTGCTCTTCCAGCCCCTGAGTGCACATTGGGTTCGTGCCTGGCCATTCCATTAGCACCCTGTGTCCTTCCAGCACAGCACTTGTCACGTTGTGCAAGTGGCTGGTGAAAAGCTTAGATGTGAATCTTGACCCTTCTGGCTCTGCATTTCTGTCTCTAACCTTAATGAAATCTTGCTTTCAGCGATAGACTAAATATTTCTCAGTAGTGAGTTTCAAAAGGAATTAAAATTTTTTTTAATGTGGCAGGTGCAGATCGTAATGCATAAAGTAACCATTTTGTATCTATATTTAATTCCCTTGGTTGAAACAGTTAAGTGAAAAAAATAGATAACAAAATAGGTATTTAAAAATTCCTGTCACTCAGACTCGAGGACAAGTCTTATAGGCTGTAAGAAGACACAAAACAAGATCTGATTCACGAAGAGTCTCTGGGACATTTAGATGGTGATTACAATGTCCCCAGAAGTTACTTGAAACTGTAACTGAGACTCACTTATTATCCTGCCTCAAGGAACAGAGGACTTCTAGTTCTACTTTTTTTCCTGCTAAATTCTCATAAGCACACAAACTTCACACATTTACAGGTACTGAATGTATCTTCTCCCAGTAACTACACTGTGTTTTTGATGGGAGAATTTTTGTTTGCCTTTTGCATTATCATCTGTAAACTTTGCCTTTTTTCCAGAAGGATAGTAGATCAACCCTGTGCACCCGAAAAATGCAAATGTTATGATGATAGAGGGAAGAGAATTTTGAATGCGCACAGAGGCACCCTCCACACCTTCCTACCCCAACACTCCTCCCCAGACTTGTTTCTCCTCTTCTGCCCTCTGAGAGCTAGTGCTCGGAAAAGTGCACTCCTTCAGCCACTCTGTCATGGATGGGGCCCACGTTCTAGCTAGAAAGCACATTTCCTCTCCTAAATTCTTCACCCTCTCTCTCCGCTGACATTAATGTTTTGAAGCTATCTGAGGATCATTTGGCAGAGTGATCATACTCAGACTATGGCCTAGTGATGACTCACGCTTTTGTGGTCTCCCTGTGTTTACCATGGCGACTCTATTCCAGCTGGATTTCCCTTTCCCCAGGAAACCTAGAGCTATGTGATTTCTCAATTTTTATTCTTTCATCCCACATATATTTTTGCCACTAATAGACAAAAAGGTCCATGTGTGGTGCGTGTGTGTGTGTGTGTGTGTGTGTGAGTGTGTGTACTCTAGGCAAGGAATACTCAAATTATGAACCATAATCTAAATCCAGTATGTGGCTATTGTTTGTATAGTCTATGGAGTAAAAACGATTTTTATATTTTTCTAGCTGAAACAACAGTTAAAAAAAAATCCAGAGATGAAAAAAGTACAAGAGAAACCATATGTCCTATGTAGACAACCAACCCACAACGCCTAAACATTTATTCTCTGGGAGCCCTTCTTTACACTAAGGAATTTTTCTAGAACATAGATCTGAATTCATACAGACAAGATGGATAGTCCAGTTTTGCTATTTACCAGCTATATAAACTGGACAAAGTATTTTGCCTGTTTTCTCTCCAGTAGTGTAAGGTAATAAATATTTCCCTTGATGAGTGTTACCCAAAATGACAAAAGAAGCCAGTAAGTAGATCAAGTTTTTTTTAGCCATCTTATGATTAGATTTCTTCACTGTCAAAAAATTAAGGAATGTCATAGCCATGATTCTAAAAGATTAGACGTAAGACAAATGTTTTCACAGATGGCTCCAGGTATCTAGTTATTTTTTCCTTTCATGCTTGGCAGAAACTTGAATATCAGCCTTTTCCTCCTCATTCACTCAATATATACTCATCACATAACATAGACAGTGAAATTTAACCTATTAATCACTTTCAACTCCATTTTCCTCTACAAACTATAGCGATGGTCTTCTGTCTTCTTGCTCACAGTTTTATTCCCAAACTGTTAACTATGTAGCTGCTGCAGAAACCCATCCAAGCCATGAATCTGACTAAGCAGTGGTGTTCCTTACTGCCACCTCCCCTCTTGCCCCTGTCTCACTCACGTTTTAAGTTCCAGCAGCATCAAGCAAGTTACATTTCTCATCTCACACCAAACTGTGTAGTTTAGTGGTCTTGTCCTTTTGCTGGGGCAACTCCTATGTAATGTCTTCTATTTTATTATAAAAATACTACTTGAGCGTTATCAATAATTTAGAATAAAAATAAGAATTAAATCCCTGGTATGGTGGAACAGCTCCTAAGAAGGCTAAAGTAGGAAGATTACAAATTTGCGGTCAGAGCCAGGGATTTAGCTCAGTGGCATAAGCGCTTACCTGGCAAGCTCAAGGTCATGGGTTTGATCCCCAGTACCGATCCCTCCAAAAAAATTTGACGTCAGCCTGAGAAATTTAGCAAGACCCTGTCTAAAATGTGGATAAAAGGGCTGGAGTTATATAGCTCAGTGGTAGAATTCTTGTTTAGCATGTGAGAAGTTCAATGTTTAATCCTCAGTTTGAAAAAAATTGAAAATTAGTATCCAAATTCTAATGCCTAAAGAATCCTATCATTGATATTTAATGTACTTGCTTGTATTATTTTTCTATGACTGTCTGTAAACAATGCATAATTAGAGCATAATTTGAGTTTTGATAGGCTGGTATTGTACTATTTTCTATCCACATGAATTTTTTTACTGAACCTAATATGCAATCAAATTTCATTTGCAACTGCTGTCATTTAAATAGCAAAAAACCATAGACAACTAACAATCATGATTCCCTCAGATATTTACTCTTGGTGGCAAATACTTTTGCATATCATTCACAGCCATTCCTGTGGAAAGAACGATGACTTAGTCTCTGCCTCAAAAAGTAAAGTATTTGTGGAATGACAAAGGAAATTCTGGAAACATAAAATCCTTCCTGCTTCACAATTTTACCCAAATTTGCTTATAGAGGAAAGTAGCAATTTACTTATAGACCCAAATGGCAATTCTGAGAGCTGTGTGAGTATTTAATCTGGTTCTAACATACAGTTGTCCACATACCTCTAGACCTCCCTGACTTTCGTGTTACTCCTGCTCACAATTAGGTGGTTTCCAGCCTTCATCATCAAGAAGCCCCTAGACTGGTGTAGTGAGGAGGCAACTCAGGCCGAACTGAGTTTTATATGAAACAACGGTTCCGGAAGAAGTTTTTCATGAAGCAGAGGAGAGGAATGTGCTCCCTACCTTATTCTAAATGCAGGTTATTGAAAGTCCTGAAACCTCCTGTACTAAAACACTTAAACTCTGTTTAAATTCCTGGGGGATGGAATAAGAAATGATAAAAACTGTAGCTCTGAATTAAAATGATCCAGGTTCAGCTGGGCTTTGCTGCTTTCTTTCTGAAGGATTTGTGGGATTATAAAATATCTCCAAGAATCAGTTTCACGATTACAAAATAATGGAATGAGCATAAAATAATCTAAAAAATGAGATTAGTCATACTATCTAACTCCTAAAATTGCTACAAGAATTAAATGAAAAAATATATGTAAAGCACATGGCATATATATATATATATATATATATATAGCAATTGTTATTTAACATAACGTTTTTCAGACATACTTGAAAATTTCACACTGTGCCATTTTTCAAATAATGTCTATTTAAAAACCAATGAACCAGATTTTTACAAACCGAACTAAACTCAGAATTTGGCTTGTTTTCAAACATTGTGGAGAGATGGAAAAAAGTAAGCAGGGGAAAATGGAACAAAGAACTTACTACCGTTTATTTTTTGCAACTTTACAAGAAGAATGTATCCTTTTAAAAGAAAAACTTCATTTCTATAGAACAAAAAGGGCACAGGAGATTTGTCTTGGGATATTCACCTGTGTGCGGCAAGCAGCCGCTTTAGATGATGTAAGGACAGCGGCTGCGGTGGAAGGTCTTACAGGCTCTGCTGCTCTGGGCAAGGGTTTCCCAAAGTGGAGCCTGGGAGTATTAGTCTCTACCATTTGGAATGAAAAGCATAATGCCCAGCACAAAATAGAAACGTAAGGAAAGACCATGTGAATTCCTCCTCACTTTTTAATCTGGAATTTCCCCCACGGTTACTCTTGACAAGATAAATAGGAGAAAAACAACAAAACGCTCAGCATTTCCAATTGCAAGATGCATTAAACAAGTGTTTTTGACATTTGACATTCTCTTTTTGGTTTGCCTCCCCTAGACACTCTCTCTTTCAGTCTCTCTCTCTCTCTCTCTCTCTCTCTCTCTCTCTCTCTCTCTCTCTCCCCCCTTAGGGCACAGGTTTATTTTTAAGCCAAACAGACTGGATGTTTCAGATCAAGGCTCTCTGCTCAGGAGCAGACATTCTAAAAAAGTTTCACTGCTGGATATAAAAAGCCTGCCATAGAATTTATTAGAGGGACTTTCAGAAAGCACTGATTAGTTTCTAACCAGGAAGAGAAAAAGAAAAAAAAAAAAAAAGCAGCACAAGAAACCCAGTCAGATCCACTACATGTAGGAGCTAGGAATTCTCAGCGCTGCCTACCCCAGCCTGCTCATCTGCAGTGGGCTATGAACGAAGGTTCAAGTTTAAGTTCACTGGCATTCAACGTTCTCTCTTCCCTGTGAATGTGCAATTCCATTTCCCTAAATAATGGGGGAGCCTGAGCCAAAAAAACCTCAAAACAATACATTCGTTTAATACCGCTAATAGTGCTGCTGTTACTTGCCAATGAAAACACCAGCCTAATAGTTCCAGAGAGCCTTCGACCAGAGCTGAACAGAAGGCACCAAATCTCTTCCCACCACCTCCTGCTTCCCACCATTCAAGATTTTTGTTTTCTCTCTCCCCACACCCCTCCTTTCTTTCTTCTTTCTCCTTTTATTCTCTTTTCATTTTGTTTTTTCCCCCCAGAGGAGTATGTAAAATAGTCAAAGAATGTTCTTTTTTCATATGCATCATGTTTGGGGTGCACATACATGTTTACTTTTCATGGGTATGGTGAGCATATTTTGAAACCAAAAGCAAGGTCATGGTTTTATAGAATAAGTGTACTTTGCAAAACAACAGGAGAAGATACTTGAAACCATGTGTTTCCTGAAAAATCTAAGTTGGGTCAACTTTCATTAGTAAGGACATAAGCAGGCCTAAAATTAAATATTATCTTTTCTTTCAAAAAAATTTTTTGAGAATTTATTATTTTTAGGACTATGCAGGTGCTTGGGAAGAAACTTATATATCTTAACTAAAAATAAAAGTTCTCCACCCTAAACAATAATTAGCAAGTGTCCCCTTCTTTTTTTCCCCAAGGAAAAAAGGGTCATGTTGACCTTTTTAAACAGACTTAAAATAAAAGTTGAAGACTGAGAAGAAAAGAAAGAAAATTGAAGGGGCAGGAGTGAGATGCAATTATAAAAATTTTTTTAAAGTAGAAAAGTATGTAGGAAGAAGAAAAAATAAAAATACAATAAAAACAAGGTCACCAATGACTGAATCAAGAGCCAATACTGTCTACCAAGGCCACTCTTTTCTACCTTTATATGAAAAAAGACAAGTAAAATCAAACAATTAGATCTCATGCCTTCTTATCTCCAAACTGGCAAGAAAAAGTGATCAAATTCAAATTCCTTCAAAAGAATGTAGTGTTATCACTGTGTTTTGAAGCACTCTTTGCATTTTTTCAGCTAATACAATTCTTGTAAAAAGTATCAGTCTCCTGTTTCTAATTATAATTCATGTAGAACATAAAGTAATTATCACACCACTTTCAACTGGTCCATACCACCTGGATCACAAGCTCTCATACCTCATGGAATCTGTCCCACTGATTGAGTGATTCAAAAGGTAGAACATGAGCGTGTGATAAATGTTGCTAAATGCATTGTTACAGAAATGCAAACAGTAGAAAAGCTTTGGCTTGATTCAACAAAGTCCTCTAACGCATCTGTTCATGTCCAGGGTTTTCTTCTCCAATCTATCCTGCACCCTTAATTTTTCATGGCGTAAATGCTGGTCATGACAGGCTCTGATCAACAATCAACCATGCTCTTCAATGTCTAAGAACACTTCCACAACCCTTAGTTTGATGTTAAAGAGTTTTTGGACTCGCACTTTATCCTTCTTCAGCAACCTGATCAACTGAATGATATTACTTTTTAATTTCCTAATTTTACCCCAAAGTTTTCTCAAACTTTCACACATGCTGTCCTCATCTATAATCTCACACCTTTACCTAACAAGTGTTACTTATTAATACATTTTTAACTTCTTCAGAAATAAACTTAGCTCCTGCTTCCTTATTTTGGTTGTACTATACCTACAGTGGGATCTCATGTCTCATTTTAACACATAATCATACTTTACATTGTCTAACATATTCTATATATGTCCCCAATCACTCTGTGAATTCATTGCATAATTGTCTTACTGCTTTTTGCCACTCATGGTTCTCAAGGACTGCACTCAATAATTATTTATTTTATCAATGAATTAACTAAGGTCTTCACGTTCCAGAAGTGTGTCACTTATTTAAACTGGAAAATTCCAAAGTTTTCCAAACACCACAATTGTCTGTGAGTTATTAAAAATGTATTTGAGTAGGTTTTAAACATTAGAATATTACTTAAATCCTATAATTCAGCTGAAAATTCTGATAAATACAAAACTTGTGGATCAGTGATTCACAGTAATGATGGAAAACAGTTTGTCCTAGTGATTTTAAATGACCCAAAACTTGTTCCCTATAGAAGTTGAAACAAGTCCACCAAGCACTACTAACTCCTCCATGTATGAGCCAAATCAGCAAAACACAAATCACTTTCCCAGAGTCTCCACTCTGACTTTGTGTCCAACTGTTCACTCTAAGATTAAATGATTAACACATATAACCAACTTTTCTGAAAAAGCATTGGTTGAAAAAGATTTGATAGCTATTGAGAGTTTGTTCAATTATATCAATTAGTCCTGGTTGTCTAAATTAGTAGCTGAATAACTTTACTTTGAGCCACTTAAAACTTGAAGCCACAGTTTCCACAATTAAAATAACCAAAAAAAAAGTAAATTCAATACTTCTTAAAATTTTACAATTGCCTATAAAATGTATATGTTCCAGTAAAAGTTGCCTGTTTATTTATGACTATTACTTTACTATTATTTGTCAGTGGAGTCCTTTTCTAAGTCTCAATAGCAGGGTACATTCATAGGAACCCACTGGATGTGAGCATTGCAGAGAGAGAAAAAAGCATGGAGGAGCCCTGACTTCTTTGTATTATTTACTCTGCTTGGTTTCAGAACTGATGACAAAGTTCATTTGGCACTTCTGTATCTGTGGGTTCTGGATCCATGGGCCCTATTCCTGGTAACGTCAGGTTAACTCAGGGCATTTGGCAGCATGGTATGAGGTGCTGTGAGTAACCTCAGTTTTGCAACTTCATTTGTCATATAATTAAATTTTTATATAATGAAAATGATGGACCACACAATAAAATGTTCATTCTCATACTGTGCTACAGTATACTTAAGCATAAAACAACCACAAGGGAAGATTGGAAATGACTTGGAAAGGTCAGCCTTAAAATTATCGTAATTCATTTAGGAAAAAAAAAAACAATAAAAAGAAGAACAAACCCAAGAAGAATTAATTTCCAAACCAAAGGGAGTAAGAAAAGTTGAAGGAAAACAGGAAATTAAGGAAGAACAAAACAAATATCGGGTCAGGAACATAGGGATCTTAAAGATCTTAAAGATGGGCCTATTGTCCTAATTTCTCCTGATAAATTATAGGAAGTTGTCAATGGAGAATTATTAACGTTTGCTGTTATGCTAAGATGACTGGTTAGACCTGAGAACTCACAGCTCTACCATGTCACTGAAGCGCTCTGAGTGTTTGAGAGTAGCTATAAGGAGATGTTTTCAGACACTGGAGTGTGACCCAATATTAAATTATGAAATAAATTTAATGTGTACTAATACTAATTTAATACTAACCAATGTGTACTTTTAAAAAGAAGGGGGGAAGAGAGAAATTAACAGCATGCATCATACAGTGTGAATGGTAGGCCTTATATCTGGGAATGCTTGCTTTACTCATGTTCATAGACATACACACAAATACATCCAGAGTTTTCATGAAAAATGTTTTTCCATCTGGAGGTCAGGGTAAAAAAAATTTGGAAAGGTCTGCTGACAGGAATAATTTTTCTTCTTAAAACATCCTCCGCCTTTTCATTCCTTTATTACTTCCTGGTTCCTAATGTGATCATTTTCTCAAAGTTTATTTCTTTAATAGAAATATATGAACATATCTCTCTACAATTTATCTCTAGAGAAATGATGGAAATGATCTCTCTACAATTAAATGACAAATATCCATTCTCAACTATGTACTAGAAAATGCTTCACTGTCAGCCCTAAAATCAATGTATCTAAAAGTAAAATTATCACAGTTCAATTCCTATACATTCACCATGATTAAATCATCTAAACTCTGAAAGCCTCTGTATTTCGTCTCTTAAATGTGAATACGATATCTTCTTATATCAAATTGGAGAATGCATATTAAATGTTTATAACAGCACAATTTGTAATAGCTAAATCTGGGAAACAGCCCAAACATCTGTCAACCACAGAATGTATTAAAAAGATGTGGTATTTTCACATAATGGAGTACTACTCAGCTATAAAGAACGATAAACTCAAGGCTTTTATAGATAAATAGATGCAACTAGAGACCATATTCATAAGTGAAATAAATCAAACTTGCATGTGTAAACATCATACTGTCTTCCTAGTGTAAAACACTGAAAAAGTAAATAAGATCCAAAATGTACAATAGATACTATGAAAGTCAAAGGGGAAGAAACTGCTCAAAAGGAAAGAACAACTGGGATGGAAGAAAGGAGAAAGAAAGAAGGAATGTATATATATATATATATATATATATATATATATATATGATAATCATACTACTAATCTCTATTAGTTCATCAAAAAGAATGGTTCATGCTTTCATTGCTTGTTCATTTTTTCATGCCTGTATCTTGTAGTCTGAATAACTACTTTGATGATAACAACATGCAATATATTAACCATTGTTAATCTCCTATTATTTTGTTTTTAAATTCTGTACCATCGTTTTTATTCTTTTTGTTGTTGTTGTTTAAAAAGAAGAAAACATATTAAGTGCAATATTTCTTGCTACTTGTCAACTAATAGTTTCCTGTCTTCTCAAACCAAATTCTTTAGCAGGTTTCCAAATTTTTAGAAGCTGTAGCACTTCTTCAGGACCTGATTTATTGTGATCATTCTGGACTCCTTTTTCTCCCTGACTTCCTGTTACTCATTGAGTTCTGTTGATCGCATCAAATCCAGCTTATTCCCAAACCCGTATGTCCCTCGGCCTCTCCAGAGCGGGCATCCGCTGATTCCCAGTCTCAGTCACATCTCCAGCTCCCGTCTCTGGAGCCACACAGAACACTTGACTTGTAAATCACTCATTTCAGAGGTCAGCACTAACTGGATGACTTTCATGAAGTCCTCTGGCTGCAGGCCAGGCACCCTTCAGCAAGAGATTTACCTTTCTACCATCAGGGTGCTCATCTATAAAAATAGAGATAATATGTTTTCTTAACTCACTGAGTCACTGAAAATTAGATGTAAGGCACTTAGCCCAGTGCCTAGTACAAACTAACTGCTCAAAAACTGTTTCTTCTTTCCCTCTTTCTTTCTTTTCTTCCTTCCCTTCTTCCTCCTCTTCTCTCTCCTCCTCTTCTTCCTGTTTGTCTCCTCCTTCTCCCTGTCCTCATTCTCTCCCTCTTCAACTTATTGCTCATTGTTGTCACTATTATCTCCTGTATTCTATATTGTCTACCATTTCGTGATGTCACCCATAGATCAGTGGTTTTTAAATTTTGTTCCCCACACACAGGAGGGGAAGAGAGGGTAAGTATATGCTGAGAAGTGCGTCTTCAGGTCACCAGTCCTGACTCTACTAGGAAAGCTTTGTTTATTATCTTTGGCAGTTGTTTGCTAAGTTGATTTTATTCAACAAATTAGCTCCATTGCTAAAACACAGTTTTGCAAAATCATCTCCCAGACCATTAGACATCATAAGCATTGTATCTGGGAATTTTAGGTGGTCCCATATATGTAACTATCCACATACATACACACTGTGTTGTCATGAAAAGTGTTTCTGCAATTGACAGTCAAGGTTGAAAAAAATGAAAGCCGCTTCTTTCAGGAGCACATTTTCTTCTTAAATCATTCTGTCTGCCCTCACCCTTTCTGTCTCCCACCCCATGGATCATGTTCTTCAGCCATTCATCTTGACGTTTGGTTCTTTGATTCTTTTTACATTCAGGGCCTTCACAAAATTTCAAAGTTGAACCAATCCCAGCAGTTCTCAGCATTCATGAGAGTCACTAGAACACACACACACACACACACGGGAGACTGGTATCTCCACTAATTCTTGGTCTTCAACCAAGAGCTTCAACTGAAAGCTCACTGCTGCCCAGCAATCCAACATGTCCAATGTCTCTTCCCCAGCTCTAAGAAACTACTGTCTGCATCTATAATCTGCCTGTACCAGACACTTAGAGTAAAATTGAGTCACATAATACTGCATGTGATCTTTTGTGACTTGTTTCGCTTATTCAGAATAGTATTTTAATGTTTCATCCATGTTGTAGCATGTATCAGATCTGTATTCCTTTTTATGTCTGAATAATATTCCATCATGCAGATATGATGTTTTGTTATTCTCTTCTTTCAAGCTTCTGGAGCAACATATTTTTCTGGCTTCCTTCCTCTTTGTTATTTTCCAGTTTCTTCAAAGCTTTTCTCATCCAACACCTCATCATTTTTCTGTCTACTGTCTAATGTTAACACCAACGGCCCTTCTCTGAGTGAACTCATCCAAATGTGTGTCAGCTCTCACTAGGATCTTGATGACTCCCAAAGCAATAGTCCTAACCTGCACATTGTTCTCTAAATTTCAAACTGCACAATCAATTTTCTACTTGACATTTTACCTAAGTGTGCTTTGAGTAATTTTAATTCAGTTAGCAAAAGTTTATTTTCTTAGGTCCATTCTCCAATTCTATTCAACTCAGTTCTCACCAGTTCTTTATAATGGTGAGTAATGTTCACTGTGTAATTATGTACACCATAAATATATGAAATATTCCCTCCTTCAGCTCCTTACCATTTTCTATTGGTCCTCAAAGCCTAAACAGTTCATAATGTTCCTCAAGCCTCCATCTTTTCCATCTTTTATTGTCACTGGCTTCTTTTAGTTTGAACTTTTGCTCAAACTAAAAGGTTCTGGAAATTACCAGAATAATACCTATGATGTTTCCCCCACTGGCCAATTCTCCATATTTCCATAGTGCAAATATTTTCATTTTGCCAGTTTACAGTCTCTTCATTGTCTTAGCCTAATTCCCTACCATTGTCAACACACACACACACACACACACACACACACACCACCACCACCACCACCATGCATTGGTTGTCATTTAACACCTGTGAGCTTTTATACAGCTTATAATATAACACTACATATAGAAAATACACCAAGAAGATATATATACACTTCAACTGTTCACCATACTAGTAAATGTCTGGAATCTAATGGCCACCCCTTTGAGTACCTCTTGTAGCTGTAGAGAACAAAGGTAATATGTATTAATCTCATGATGTCTGAATAAATTTAGTATTAAAATATTTATGCAAGTTTTTTTCCCAATCTATAGATTTTTGGTTGACTCTGTATACATATATATTAATTTAATTCTCATTAATTTAATGCTCATTACTCAAAATGCCTAGAGCTTTCCCTTACCATCCTGTCCAACACAGTTAACTCCCATTGTTGCCACTGGGTAACTTGATGACATATTCCTGTCCAAATGGTGTCCCCAATGACTGGCACATAGTAGATGTTCAACTGTGCGACTGAAGCATTTATTGGTGGGAAGGAATGATGAATGAAAACCTTCCTCAGACAACTGCCATATGTCATAGTCTCAGTCTCTGAACTTGTAACTGATTACCTGCTCAGTGCCCTAAGCCCACACACAACTAGACCTCAGTGTAATTCACACACTGCTTTAGGGGTTTAAAATTCTAAACCTATCTGTACATCTTAGGTTCTAACAGACCCACCTGTTGCTAACTGCCACCTGCCAACCTGCATGCAACATTTTTCATCATCACTATGATGACTCATATGGATACTTCATTATTTAATATTTTGATATGTCATTATATAACAAAAAAGCTACAGTTCAGTATGGCAAAAATCCTTATTAGGTTGAAATTATGAAAATAATGTTCTAATATGAGATTTCAGGCATTACCAATCTGATGGGGAGAACCATTTTTTGATGGACTAAATTTCTCTTAAAAACTTTGAAATCATACAACCCGTGTGTCCAACTTTATCCACCCACTCAAAAGGAGACTGGCTCTAATGCTGTGTCTAACCTCCTGCTAACATCGGAGGGAGTTATTGGAGAAAATATCTCTCTCTGGGAAAATACTAAACCACAACAGATGGGGGTCAGGTTGGTCTGTTTACACCAATTCTTGATTGCTTTTCCATTGCTGGTGAAGGCCTTAAGTTTTATGGGCAGCATAAATCGCAACTTCAGCCTAGGATTCCATATTCAGCTCTTAACATAAAAGACTTGTCAAATGCAATACATCTTGTGAAGAGCAGAGCCAGAAAAAAAGATTGAATTTTATCTGTAAGCAAATCCTTTAAAAATAGGAGACTGCAAATCCTTATCCAACACTGAGAGACAGTTTCAATTCCAGATGATAAAGCAGATGAAAAGGCAAATACAAGATTATCTCTTTAAAGCAAACTTTAAAAACCAGCCCGCACAGGCCCATAATTCCTATTCCTATTTCGCTCAGATTTATCAAACAAAGATCAAGGTGTATTTGCTCAAAGATAGCAATCATTAAAATGCAATACCTAAAAGCAATCAACTAATATCATCATAACACAAAAACAAAAAAATATTAGTTCCCTACTTTATCATATTTTAAATTATTTCATGTTCTATTAATCAATGAGTATAAAGTGCTCTAAATTAGAAATCACAGTTTGTATCTTTATGTCTTCCACATAATATCGCCCTACTCCTAGTACAGTAGTACAAAGATATGATTGAGAATGGGTCCATTAATTAAGTCATCCACTCAAAAGATACATGCATTCAACCCATTATGTCCCAGGCTAGAGATAACTCTGGATTTGGCAAACAGGTCTATAGGAGGTGAAAATTTCTGAAACATAGGCATCATAATTTTTATCATTAGATCCCTCACTTAAATACATTTGTAACCCCTTTGGTGTACTTTCTCTTGTTTCTTTGTACTGTCTTGGCAAGATCCGAATCTAGTTAAATCCACTTGTCTGAGGACCGCCTAAACTCAAGTAGTTTAAAGTGACTAGATGAAAGTAAATATGCTGTCCGGACCCGATCTAAACACATGGTCTTTAGATTTAAGTGAATCATTATCCCATCCATACTCTATGGCACCCCCACACTTGTTTTTCTGTTCTTTTCCTGAACATTTCACATCTTTCTGCTCTGATCAGACCTCTAACAACTTCCTCCTCTCATCCTTCCTCTCAGCTAATCACCTTAATGCCTGTGTCACAGGGAAGCAGGATTGAAAGGAGCACTCAAACCAGCTCACCATTGCCTCCAGCTGCCTAGCCCACTAGACTCTCACTTGCTTCTCCCCTTTAGTGAGTGATCTGGGCAGCCCATGGGCTCGGACCAGAACCTCGGTGTGCATGGCCTTCCCTCTCCTCTCACCTCCCTGGGATATCTAGCTGCAGTTCTCCCTAAAGCAAATTAAATTTAAAAATACTGAGGCTTAGCTTCAGTGTTCAGCGGTGGTTATTCTTCATAAGTAAGGACAAATTACATTGTGAAGATTGATTTTAAAAATAATTAAGATAACACCTATGCATTTTTTTTTCTTAAAAATAGCATGAAAATAAAATTTAGTTTATAGATATCAAAAAAAATTAAATAAAATCCAGGAAGTGGTAAGTGGGAATAACTTTAAACTGGGCCTGCCCATTGTTCCTTGGGTGATCCACTGGGTTTCTCTTGGGCTCAGAAAATTAGACACAGAAATTTTTATTCTACATCCAGTTTTAAGGTTATCTAAAAACTGTATTCTTTTAGTTATTTTTAAATAAATAATGGATAACGAATTACTAACTTAACTGTTTTAAGAACTAGTAAAATGATAATATTTTGAATTTGATACCAAACCAATGGACATATATGGACATCTTAGACCAAATCCATACAGCTGATGTTAGTTGAGTAATTAACAAGAACATGTACCTTCCTAACAGCTAACTGTCTTTTTAAAAAACAGTGCCAATCTTTCTTTTGGTACCAACAGCATAAGTCTGAATATAGAGGACTGAATCATTAAAGAAGTAGAAAGAAATAAAGGCTACAAAGGGAAAAAGATTTGTAATCTGTAAGTTATCCACATACCCAATGTTATTCTGAAAAAAATACAGTATTTCCTTCTCTGAGCACCTGGCCCAGAAATATAGTTAAGATTTCTCATCACACTGTAACACTCTTTCTCCAGCTGTCCTCCCTAAACCATCAAATGACACACTCTTTTCTTTCTCCCTCAAATGTAATAAGCACTTTTCATCTCCATGTAAACTCAATTCACACATAAATCCACTGATAAGAGTTTCCAAAACACTGACTGGGTTTTTATTTTTAACCCAATCATATTTTAAATGTCTTGTTCCTGTGGTAAAACCTTTCGTAAAACAAATAACTCTTGACATTTTGTTTCACTAGATTGATTTTTCTAAAATAGAAATATAGATGTACTTTTACCTCATTCAGAAATTTCTATTCCAAGCGTAGAAGGAAGACATACTCTCCAGTCATCCTAGAAACTAAAATGTCAAAAAGGACATCACAAAATAAATGTACACAATATTATGAATATAATGTTTAGAAGCTAATGACATATAGATACATACAAGAAAATCCTATTTTTAAAATTCAAGGCAGGCATACTGAATATATAAATTTTAGAAATATATTCATAGATGATAAAACTAAAAATAAAAGGGAAGAAACTATTATTAGAAAAATTAATCATCAAGGAAAAGAAATGAAATCAGAGATGGAAGGATAAACATAGGCTTTTTCTGAAATATTGATAATGTTCTGTATTTCAATATAAAAATGGATGCCAACTTTGTAATTTGTGGCCATTAAATAAAATCTGTGTATTTTATAGTCACTTGTATGCATGACATTTTCATAATAAAAGTAAATTAACACCAACTGTATTTTTCAAATACATTCAATTTACTCTACTTTTCAGTTTGGTAAATCAGAAGGAGAGAATGAATAAGGAAATCGTACCAATCATTACAGATTACATCTACACACTGTGACCCAGTACTTTAGTATCTGGTGTGATTGAGTAATGAGTGAATTTTTAAATTTAAAATATTAATTACAGATAAAGACACACTGCCATTAATTCCCTCAAAATACTCTCTCTTCTGCTGAGCATACTTATCTTTCTTGCCATTTTCTTATTTTTATTTTATTAGTATGTGTTTGCAGTTTATAATCATGTTGGGTAGTGATTACATGTACACATTACAGCTTGTTTCTTGTTTTGTTTTTTTAAAATTCCCTTCCCTTTTAATTCTTCCTCTAACTGCCTTATCCCATTTTTAATTTTTGTTGATGTTGTTAATCTTAATTCATGTTATAGCATATAATGCTTACATTAATTGAGATTGTTGGGTTTCTGAACATAATATATCTTTATTCTATGTATTTCCACTTTCCCTCCTCTTCATCCCTCACTTTTTCCCTTGAATCACTTCCCTATCTCCTTGTCCTCTTCTATCTCCTTGTCCTCTTGTGTCTCTTCTTTATCATTCTTTTTGTTTGTACTTTGTCTTACTCAAATAGAAGATGCCATACAGTAGTTAAGCTTGTGTGTCTGGTTTATTTCACTCAACATTATATTTTCCAGATGCATCCATTTTCCTACAAATGTCTCAAATCTGTCATTCTTTATAACAGAGCAGTAGCACATTATAAGCAGATAGTGCATTTTCTTTATCTAAATCATCTGTTGATGTATATATAGGTTGTTTCCAGTATTTAGCTACTAGGAGTTGTGCTGCTATAAACATTGGTATGCATGTATTATCACTGTAGTCTGAAGTCTTCATCACATCTTTTCATCACATTTTGTAAAGACACTCACAAAAGAGGACTTCCATAGATGCTTCAGAAATAGCAAAAATGATGAGACAAGTGTGTTCAAAGCAAGAGGGGTGGATTTTCAAGGGGAATTAATGATAATATGTCTTTTACTATAATAATGTTTTAAGATTTATAAACTCACTGTATATTTTGATCACCTTTTCTATTCTTATTTCACTGATAGCAGATTATAGGAGAGAAAAAAAGGATGTATTTAATAGGAGTTGAAGATCATTCATATGTTTGCTAATTCATTGAAAATCTGCACATCAGGTACAGTACAGTAAGAGGGAATCAAAGATGAGGAAGACATAGGTTATATTCTGGAAGAGAGTGCAGTCTCATGCTAGAAACATAGCACCTTTTAATTTTCCTGAAACACCGTCTTGCCTACCTTCTTCCCATTCTCCTTAGCTGGAAACTCTGATGATTTCCTTCTATATCTCATTTGTGCTTTCTAAGCCAACTATCTAGGCAAGAGTTCTTTTGACAGCCCTGGGATCCATTAACTGGTAGGTCGTAGAATTGAACACATCATCAGATTCAGTGCCCAGCAGACCAGAGCAAATTGTGGCTTTTTTACCTGTGTGATACTGTCTTGATCCTCTGCACAGTTTCCCTTCCTAGCAATGGCCTCAAATTCCTCCTGTTGACTGGGCCACCCATGGATCATGGCCCAGATTTGACATTCATGACCTTCTAGAATTGGACTCCAGATCCCTCCCCTATATAAATGAACTCTAAAAGGGTCAGAGATCCTTGACTGCAGTACCTTTTGTGTGACACTACTTACTGCTGGCACTCAGCCCTGCACACCTACCAGATACTCCTTTGCCTGACTTCATTGGAGTTCATCCTGCAAACCCGTTAAGTCACTGAGCCTCAACCCTGCCAAGTTCTCACTTTCTCTACCTTTCCTTTGAATATTCCCCATGCTTTGCTTCCAAACCTCTTAAAGTCATGGCAATAAAGTAGTAAATATACCTATTAGGGTGCCTAAAGAGGAATACAAAAATAAAGGAAAAGGACTGGGAATAGGAGTGGAGAGAAAGTTGATTTGGGTCTTAATAACTTTACCAAGATGAATAAAGATGTTTCATTAAGAAGGAATTGTTACAAGGCTTGCTGATACATCCCATGTAATCCCAGCACTCTGGAAAGCTCAGGCAGAAAGATCATGAACTTGAACCCAACCTGGGCAATTTAGTATCTTGGTAAGACCTTGTTGAAAAATTAGAAATAAAGAAGGTTCGAAAATATAGCTTGGTGCAAGAATCCTGGATTCAACTTTCAGTAATACAAAAATAAAACTTTCAAAAGCATAAAGCATAAATATGGAAGGATGCTTGACATATCTGGAAAGCAATAAGAGGTTTTGTTCATTGAGGGAATGATAAAGAAGAGAATAGAAGATTAAGTAAGAGAAAAATAAAGAAATATCTTAACTACTTTGTTAGCAAAAATGTGTCAATGTTGGCTAACAATAGCTTCTTATCATTAAAATGATAAAGTAATTGACCTGAAACAAAGTAATGCATTCTTCTCTTTGGGACTTTGTATAGGTTCATTCACATTATTTATGAGTCTCAATTTTTAAGAAAGTCTGAGCCTCCACACTACTACTACAAACAACCCATACTGTTTCCTCAGTTACATGCTAGAATCAGGTAGAGAACCTTCTCATATGCACATGATTTTAATGGACTCATTTAAGGTCACAAAATAAAGGAAAGAAGGCAGGAGATGCTCAGTAGCTACAGGTAAAGAAATTTAAATTGAATCAAACAAAAAACTAACCCTTTGGGAAATCTCCCCAGAATTCTACACATTCAATGCTGTTTCTTCGAGTGCCAGGCAGGCTGCATTCCCTGTCCCCAGTAAGAAAGCAGCTTTTCAAGGGAGCAAAATCTTCAGCAGAGACAGTCCCAGGTGAAATGAGGACTGCCTTGGTTTTTTGGCCCAACCTTCAGGAAGGTTGGCCCTAGCTGTCCTTGGCATTGCTGCAGTTGACGCTATTCATCTTGATGGCCTCTTCACTGCCAGAACCTCTTTACTGCCCAGCAATTCACACAGCCAATAGTGAATCATCAGAGACACACATGAACCTGTTCATCTCTCTGAACTAGAGGCATACTGACTCAACAATCAAAAAAGCTGTCTAGAACTGAATGAGGAAGCAAAAATAAATATTAGTCTAGAGAGAAGGAATAAAAGTGGAAATTCTCAAGACAAATATTATTGTCATCACCATCATCATTATTATTCTAAAGGAAACAAAATATTTTACACTATTAATTGGGTTAATGGCTCTGTTTGGTCAGTGTTTGTGTCTCCTTCAAAATCCCAGTGTTGAAATACAATTTTTGATGTGATAGTTTGAGGAAGTCTTGCCTCTGGGACCTAAGGCACTCCATGACTGGGATGAGTGTCCTTCAAAAAGAGGTGGATGAAAACTCCCTTGCTCTTTCACCATAGGAAAACACAGAAGGTACAATTTATGAGGAAGAGCACCTTACAAGACCCCAAATATGCTGATTTTAGACTCCCAGAACTGTGAGAAACAAATACCTGGTAACTGTTAACTACTTAGTCTACATTATTTTCTTATAGCAGCCCAAATTGAGTAAGACATTATTTTACCTCATTTTTATTTCTCTTGGATATAGGTGGGCATCCCAGGAGTTAATAGGGGACATATGATTTCAGAAGTGTATTGTATTGTGCTAATCACACAATCATACACTATTGTACAATCACAAATTGCATTAGACCAATCATACACAAGAGTTGTTTGACCAACTCTCTACATGTTAGCTACGCTGAAAGTCAACTTGCCAGGTTGCAACTGCCAACACTTCTTGCATTCTTATGGTTCAATATTATCAAGATAGTGGCAGCATGTGTTTCAGCACTGCATGATATCAAAGAAAAGGAAAACTGGTTGATAACTGACC
Source organism: Hydrochoerus hydrochaeris (assembly GCA_004027455.1). Lineage (NCBI taxonomy): Eukaryota > Metazoa > Chordata > Mammalia > Rodentia > Hydrochaeridae > Hydrochoerus > Hydrochoerus hydrochaeris. The sequence goes on along the minus strand of PVLA01005031.1, from coordinate 56,631 downwards.
ACTGGGGACAGTTTGTTGGCCGAAGGAGATCATTCAAGAACCTATTAGCTCTTCAGAGATTACCCTTGACCTCCTTAGATAGGAGATTTTACATTTATACTTCCAGTAAATTTATTCAACAATTTATTATGTATCTGTGGTATTCCCTATGTTAGCTTATGTAAGCAAACTCTGAGATAGTCAGTCTTTCCCTCTATCAAATGAGAATAAGATTCATTTTTCAAGAAGAAAGTTATAGGATAAAATAAATGTAAAATATTTATGCTTGACATAAAGCCAGGACTTAATACTCATTTCCTTCATTTTTAGTGGACAAAGATAAATTGGTACACTTTCTTCCCTCAGAGAACTCATGGTTTAATCTCAGACTGATATAACCCAATGACCCGGAAGTGCTATGAACTAGAGGTGAGCGGCAGCCATGCCATCCTTCCTGGGCTCTGTGAGCAGCTTTCCTGGAACTCAGGTCTAAATTTCTCTCTCAGTGTCGTCAGTGAGAATGCCACAAGACCTTTTTCCTGCATGTTTTCTAGGTGCACCCAACCCCTTTGGGTGTAAAATTAAAAGACAACTCTGGAATATTCTAAAATTAAGTGTAATTGATTAATGAGGATACCACAGAGGAGCTGCAAAGTGATGATAGACATGAATAAAAGCTCTGGCCCGACACACTCAGCAATTTGTAAAAAGTGTTCTTAATTATTATTTCTAAGAGCAAAAGGCAGAGCGAGTAATGTTTCCTGGCATAAGATGGTGTTGTGTTTACTAGAGGCAGTTACTACAACAGACAAGTCACTGACCCAGCTCGACTCCTCACTGACAGAGCAGGTTCCTCGTGGGAGTCGCCAGTGCCAGAGAAAAATTGCTGCCATCAACTGGTCCTTCCTGGAGTATTGAGTGGAATTTTCATCCTTATTCCCAAGAAACTGACTTTGTCAAAAACAACTATCGCTGATTTCTTTCTCTTTCTTTTGTTTTCCTTTCCTCATTGTTTTTAATATAAGATCTAGTGCATTAAGTTACCTGGGAAATGAAGTTTCTTTCAGCGAGAAACATGGAGTAAAACTAACAGAGGGATCAGTCATTTCAGACATTGGGTCAGGGAGCCAGAATGCCCAGGGCAATGACTGAGAATAGCAGGATGCCCTTTGTGCATGCTGTGCCGAGGCCTCCTCTGGGTTATGTGGGAAACCCATACCATCCTTTCTGCTGTTAGGCTAGCCATCTTCCATTACAGTGAGTATTTAATACTGCATCAAACAAACAAACAAACAAACAAAATATGCCCAGGTATCTCAGAAGATCCCAAATCACTTTCAATCAGAATTACCAGATGTCCTTAATCTCATGAATTAACATACTCACAAAGTAACATTTTTCAGTTGGGAATAGATTAGTGATTCTTTCTTTTTAGTCTTTCAATATTTCCTTTTGGACTGGGTTTCTGTGACTTCTGTCTTTTCCCACTCAGAAGTTGCTCTGCTGCCCAAATGCTTTCTTTCCTCTTTATAACATTTACCTATTTCTAGAATCTTAGGCCTCTCTAAACCTGGAGGCAGAGTGTGCCTTTGGTGCACAGTGCATAAAGATATCATTATACTTTTATGAGGAAAATATAGAGGGGGAAATTAAGTAATGATTATTTTAATGGAATGTATATGAATATTAAGTGCAAGTAGAAATTTTGCATACTTTTTATACTCAGTGTTTGCTTATACAATAAGTTTCTCAAAATGAATCTCACTTTCAATATTTTCCTACTGAATTCTATTATCTAAAGAAATTTGGCAGACCCAGTACTATCCTGACATCCTAAGTAGTTGGGTAAATGGATTCCCAAGAACTACTTCTTTACCAAAAAATGTATTACCAGAAATATAGCAATAAAAATCTTCCAGTAACATAGGCTCAGCATGTTCCCTGATTATGGCTGTCGGGAAACGTTTTCATTGAAAAAAACATATGTCTGTAAACACACAGCTCCTTTCTGGGAATGGCCATGAGGTTCTATTGGACCCATTAGAACTGTTCTGTCTGTTCTGATACAACAGCTTCACACCATTTTAAAAAAATGTATTGCCAAGCAATCTACTAGATTAAACTAACTACTGTATTGGCCATAATGACTGGTTCTGGGATCATTCATGCTCTCCATTTCTACTGCAAAGATGCCATTTGGTTATCAAGCCAATAGACTCTGAGGGAACCCAGTCACCATCATTAGAGTCAGTACCTCTGCTTTCCTGGGAAGCATATTATGCATGCTGACAAACAGTTCTATGCTTCTTTCTCATTTTGAATTTGTCTTTGCATGTTCTTCTAATCCTTTTAATTCTTCTCCAGCATCATCATCTCTATCAATGTGATCACCTTATGCAGAACTAGTAGGTAAGAAACTAGTAGGTAAGAGAAACTCACAGACAAAGGAGACTACTAAGGAATCTATTATTTCCTACTTCTTCTAAGCCTCAAAAGATAGCTTCAAAGCTATGGAGTAAAGCAAAGACCTTTAAAAACTGGAAAAGTTGAAGCAGAAATTTAGATCGAGTGCCCTCTGACTCTTGTCTAGCACTTTAGGTGGTTACAAACAATGAAGAAACAAGCAAAAGTCAAATGACCTCTCTTGTGGATATCCAACCAATCAGGTAACTCTGTGACATAAGGCACTCTTCCTCATCTATGAAATAAAATGAAATGGTTGAAATGGATGGTCCCCAAGGTCTATTTGTGACAGTCTATAACATGAATCGTGGTAAGATTATTGCACCTTGCAGAATTGACTTGGGTTGCACCTCATAAAATACTTGCTGACAGTGTTTTCAGTACCAACTTCTTTCACAGAAGTCTTTTCCACACCTAAAGACTGACTGGACAGAGATTAATCTGAACAGCTTCTGGCTCCCTCCAACTTCTTCCCTGGCAGCAATCTCTCCCTCTCAAGACAAACCCTCCTCCATCAGGAAGATGGGGATTCAATCCTCTCCCCATGTTTCTGCATCTGCCCCCACAGCCTTCTTTCTGATCTCAGCGAAAATGTGCATTTTCTGACTCATGTTGGCCACTGCTGCTTAAATTCTGTGTCCTCCTGCCCCAGTCTCCCCAGAAGGGCTGCCCTCTTGATTATTCATCTCTTTAAAATAATTCCAGGATAAAAATACTTTAACCACTGTCTAAAAGATTGAAACTGTGGGTACAAAATGGCCTTTCACTGTCAGATTCCAGGCTGTTTCTTGAAAAGAATGTTAGACTTTTGTGTTGTGAAGACTTGTTGTTCATTGTTCTATGTACTTTTCCCCCAAGAATAGAGCCCAGGGAACAATGGTCTTTCTGATTAACTGTCCTGTTCTCCTAAGCCACTCTTCACTTTCTGCTTGTAAGTAGCAAATGCAGCTCAGTGTGAACAATGTAATTCATCCTACCTCCCTATACATACTGATTCTAAAATCACAGCCAAATCTATGTTCCAACTCTACTCTCACACTCTAATATACATGCAGTCATTCAGGATACTGAATTCACCAGCGACTTCATCTTTTTATCTTCATTTTCTCTATTTCCTTTGTCTTGTATTTTTTAATTGCTGTGTCATATGAAAGTAAACCCACCTTAGGACAGGCCTAATAAGGTATAATATAACTAGTACCAAATGATAAATGTTTCTTGCAGAGATGTCTTATTTAGAAATATATGTGTGTATGTATATGTGTGTGTGTGTGTGTGCGTGATGATTTTTCTAGCCACAGAAATAACATGCAAATATATAAGAAAGTGAAACTAAGAAAGCCTTAGGAAAGAACTTTATACATACTAATTTTAGTTTTATCCACAATTTTTTTGGCTTTTTTTTTTTGTACTGGGGATCGAACTCATGACTTAATGTTTGCCAGGCAAATGTTTATGCTGCTGAGCTAAGTCCCTGCTCCACAAGAAAATTTGCAACAATATGATCCACTCAAATTAACTGTGAAGAGATGTTGTAGCAGTTCCCTTAGATCTCTAAAAATAGGACAGATCACTACCTCACAGAACATCTTCACTTTGTGTCCTTTTCCAAGAAAAGAGAATAGGTGATTTTATCTACTTCCTGACCAAGAATCTATGACCATGCAAGAAGTTACCAAAATGATAGGATTAGGGATGATGATTTTTTCCATTATATTAAAATCTATAAAAAAGATATAGGTGAAACTACTGGTGAAAAGATATAGATGAAGAGCCAAGTATAATTACAAAACATATTTAATGGAAAATTCTAAGCTGCACATGGAGTTCTTTGTTGCACTGAATGTCCAGAACTGAACCAGAGTTGTGTCTAGCAGGAGCATCACATCACTTCCAGTAATCTGGACACCTCATTGTTTTAAACAGATCTCAGTTTTATTGACCTCCTTTTAGCAGCTACATCATGCTTTTGCTTCTTTGGAAACTTATAGATCAAAATGTCCATGATTTTTTTCACATTGACTGCTACAAACATTGGTTTCGACTCCTTATATCCTATAACTCCAAGTCAAATATGAATTTCCATGTGAATTACAGTTCATCACGTGAATTTCAAGGAGGTGGTGGCAATGCCTTCTCTGAGCCCAGACTCACTGCATGGGAGAGGGCAGCTCAAACCTGAAGACACATGGTGACTGATGGTGACCCTAGAGGCCTCCAAAGAGGGATGCACCAGTGGACAGGAGCAGTGGACATAGACAACTACAGTGGCTGGTAAGTGATGTGTGGATTTAGGCATCTCATGGGAGATGGTGATTGGCCAGGAGCTGTCTTGGAGAGTGGCCAACTGAGCTTGGGACTCAGAACAACTGTTGGCTCTATCTAGTGGCCCCTATCTGAATTAAAGCCCATAGAAGGTACACTTCAAAAGGTTACACAGGTCTAGTTCCAGCTTCATGGCCAGAAGCCAGCCTGAACTTTAAGGGAAATAAAGATGTAGGCTCACTGGGAATATCCTCTACCCCTATTGCTGACTTGGTGTGACTAATCAGCATGGATCAGGATTCTGCCCACATTGCCCACCAGGTACAGCAGAGACACACCTTGAAGTGGCTTTCTCTCTCTCTATCTCCCCCTCATTTTTGTTTATGTTTTATTTTTTATTCATTTCTTGTTCATGTTTTCATGAGTATGAATGTTTCTAGGTTTTTGTGTGTGCATGTGGTTATTGCTCTGTTCTGTTCTTTTTATTTCTTCCTTCTCTTTTTCCATCCTATCTTCTGCTTCAGTTTCCCAAAGTTTTCGTGATCTGTCTTTGACCTCCAGCCTTGTTTATAATCTGTTCTTTTCCTTCTATTTCTTTATTTTCCCCTCAACCCCTTTTAAATACTCTCCCCTGAGAGCAAAATGATCATATAGAAGGATTATATACAGCATACAATTTTCTAAGTAATTTTAAATTTTTTTCTATAGCCACAAATCTAATTCATATGGTTAAGGGTGCCAAATCAAAAGTTATCTGTTTGTCATTTTCTAGGCTTTGTTTGATGCTATTGTTATTGCTTATTGTACCACTTTAGCCAAAGTGACATAATTGTTCTAAATAGTTGTTCTTCTTCATATACCAAGACTGAAATTGCCTAAGGGTCTTAAAAAATATTGTAGGCCAGTGCCAATGAACCAAATAGGCATTGAACCAAATAGCTTTTGCAAATAGGCATCAACCCCAATAAATTGAAGACCTAGGATTTTGAAACAGACTCAAAACTCAAAAGCCAGCTATACCTGGAAGACACCTCTGAGAAGCAGTCATTTCCTGTGGGTTATAAATATTAACAATAAAGCTACTTACCATAGGTAACTTACAAGAATCAACCCAGGAATTAAACTAAAAAAAAAAAACCAGAAAAAGGGAAGACACTTAAACAAGAGGTAACCCCAGATGTTCAGCTAACCAAAGGCAAACCCAGGGGTCAGTGAGGTAGGACAACCTGATAGCCACCCACTTGGCTTCACTGAATTGGTAACAGCAGAGTAACAAAGCAAATTAATGGGGCTCTAGAAAAATCAAATCAGAAATAATTTCTCAGATAACTACAGAGATGATGGCCACAATGAAAGACATACTTGACTCTAAAGAAGATACAGATAAAAAAAATTAGAATAGCTTAGGAAAATGATGGAAACAAGGAAAGCTCAACAAAAGAAAAAGATGGAACCCATAAGACAGATATCCAGGAGATAAAATTCCATTTAAATTGTATGCAGCTTGGTAAGCCAATGTCTGGACAGAATTTCAGATAAAAAAAGACAAGATTGTGGTTTGTGATATGAATAGAAAGATTCCTTAAAAATAACAAGGGAACATGAAAAAAATCAAACCAATAGCTACAAGATGCTGCAAAGAAAAATAACATGAAATTGATCAGAGTCAATGAAAAAAGAAAGACATAGTGCAAATGACACTTAAAAAAAAAAACTATTCACAGAAATCATAGAAGAAAACTTCCCTGACAGGAAAGAAGAATTTAACATACAAATAAGTGAGTCAAGCACAACTTCAATTAGCCATGAAAAAAAATCTACATTGAAGTATATGTCTTAGTTACTTTTCTCTCATTGCTTGGATAAAATACTCAATGCCCAAAATTAAGGAAGGGAAGGTTTATTTAGCTTAATTTGTGGAGGTTTCAGTCCATAATCAGCTGGCTTGAAAGCAAGGTGGTATAGCACAGGGGCAGCACTCCTAGGGGGCAGAGGACAGCAAAAGTAGCAAGAACAAAAGGGGAAGAAAAAGCATCTTTTCCTCCCTTATACTGTAAGCAGCCTACCCTCTTCATCTCCCCACCAATCCAGGCAGATATAGCACTTGCACCATCTCTCTGCCCACCCCTTGCACAGGATTAGGATGTTTACAAAGTGAGGTCCAGAGGCTGGGGATTTAGCTCAGTGGCATAAGCACCTGCCTTACAAAGTGAGGTCCTCACTTTGTAAACATCCTAATCCCTGCAGAATTGTTTAATTAAACCTATAAACTTCTCAAACTGACACAATATATCAATCATTACAGCATATAGTAGTTAAGATTCTAGAGATTCAACATGAGAACAGAATATTAAAATTTTTGGAGAAGAAAACCACATATAAAGAAAAGCCCATCAGAATCACAGTTGACTCCTCAACACAAATACTCAAGTCAAGAAAAGATTGGAGTGAAGCTTTTCAAGCCCTAAAAGAAAACAATAACCAACCCAAATTGATATATCTCACAAAATTATCTTTCAAAATTGATGGAGAAATAAGATACTTCCATGAAAAAGCACAAACACATGAGGAAATTCATGATGAGCAAACCAGCACTCCAAAATGTTCTGAAGAACATTCCAGAAAGAGAAAATGAGGCTGAACTCCATGCTCCTCAACATAATCAATTGACTAGGCAAGGAAAACAAGTAAAAAGGGTGTGAAAGGGAGCCAACAATAGGAAAATAACATGGCAAGGATAAATCAATACATACCAGTTATAAACATCATGTTAATGGTCTCAATTCACCAATCAAAAGACACAGATTGGGAAAATGGATCAAAAAAGAAGACTTAATAATATGCTGTGCATAAGAAACAAATTTAATTTAAAAAGAAATTCAGGGTTGGGGATTTAGCCCAGAGGCAGAAGCGCTTGCCTTGCAAGCGTGGAGTCATGAGTTTGATCGCCGGTACAAAGAAAGGAAGAAAGGAAGGAAGGAAGGAAGGAAGGAAGGAAGGAAGGAAGGAAGGAAGGAAGGAAGGAAGGAAAGAAGGAAGGAAGAAAGAAAAAAGAAATTCATAGACAGAAAGTCACAGGATGGGAAGCAATATTTCATGTGACAGGAATCTGAAAAAAGAAAGAATAGCTATTTTGTTTGAAGACAAAGTAGATTTCAAACCAAGACTAATTAAGAAAGGTGAGGAAGATTACAACTTTGTAAAGGTAATAATCCACAAGGAAGAGATGTCAATCTTAACTACAAATGCACCAAATACTAGTACCCCCAACTATATGAAACAAATATTATTTGACAAGCACAAAAGATAACCTAAGCACTACACTAATACAAATTCAAGTGAATTCAAGGAACTGAAATTATCATTTGTATATCATCAGACTATAGTGCAATGAAATTGGAAATCAAAGACATAAAAATTAAATAACACCATGCAGCTCAACCAGTGGGTCACAGATGAAATTAAAGAAGAAATTGAAAGATTCCTACATATATATGAACTACCAAAGCTGAATCAAGAAGATACAAAAAAATCTAAATAAACTAGTATCAGCCCGTGAAATTGAAGATGTAATTAAAAACCTGCCAACAAATAAAATCTCAGGCCCTGATAGATGCACTGCTGAATTCTACAAGAAATTTAGAGAAGACCTAATACTGCTACTTCTCAAACTCTAATAAAATTGAAAAAGAAACAATACTTCCAAATTCATTCCTGGAAACAAGCATTACCTTAATACCAAAATCAGAGAAGCACTCAACTAAGAAAGATAAACATAGACCAATCTCTCTAATGAACATTGACACAAAAGTCCTCAATAAGATACTGGAAAAAAGAATGCAGCAAACCATCAAGAAGGTTATACAGTATGACCAAGTAGGAGTATAATCACCCCAGGGATAGAGGGTTGGTTTAACATATGTAAATCAATAAATGTAATACACTCATATTAACAGAGCCAAGGAAGATGGTCATCTCAATAGAAGCAGAAAAAGCTTTTGAAAAAGTCTAACACCCATTGATGATTTTAAAATCCTTACAGAAAATTTGAATAGCTCATCATTATCTTAATCAGATAAAAGCCATCTATAACAAACCAACATCATCCTAAAAGGACAAAAACTGAATGTTTTCATTCTAAAATCAGAAACAAGTCAAGGGTATTCACTGTCACCACTCTTATTCAATATAGTTATGGAAGCATTATTCAGAGCAATTAGGCAAGAGAAACAAATAAAATAAATAAGGATAGGAAATGAAAATGTTAAATTATCATTATCCACAGATAGCATGATAACCTATGTATAAGACCCCAAAATATCCAACAAAAGATTTGTATATTTAATAATCAATTTAAGTAGTGCAGCTGGATACAAAAGCAACACTCAAAAATCAACAACTTCTACCTGAAAAACAAACTTTCTGAAAAAGAAATTAATGAAATAATATCTTTCAAACAGCACTTAAAAAGTGAAGTACCTAGGAATAAATCTAACAAAAGAAGTAAAAACCTCTACATTGAAAATGTCAGTACTCTGAAAAAAGAGATTGAATAGGATATCAGAAAATTCAAAGATACCCCTTCCTCTTGAATAGGAAGAATGAATATAGTAAAAATCCATACTTCCAAAATTGTTATACAGATTCAATGCTATCTCAATCAAAGTTGCAACAACATATCTCACAGAATTAAAGAAAACAATCCTAAAGTTGATTTGGAAACAGAAGTGACCTAGAATAATGATGATAATTCTGGCCAACAAATGCAAGTCAGAGAACATCACAATTCCAGACTTGAAATTATACTACAAAGCTACTGTGATAAAAATGGTATGATACTAGCAAAAAACAAAGCAAAGCAAAAAATACCAGAGGATCAATGAAACAGATTAAAAGATACAGAAACAACTCCAGATATACTTAGCCAGCTTATCTTTGACAAAGTTGACAAACACCTTTATTGGAAGAAACAGCCTCTGTAATAAATGGTGCTAGAAAATCTAGCTTTCCATATGCTGAAGATTAAAACTAGAGCCACGTCTTTCACCATTCACTATAATCTAGATGGGTCATACATTAAAGTATTAAGACAGAAACAATAAATCTGCTGGAATATAGAACTTGAACTCTTGGTGTAGACAAGACATTGGTGTAGGCAAATAGTTTATGAACAAAACCCTGATTGCAGAGGAACAATCATAAAGAATTGATGTATCTCATCCTATTAAAAAACTTTTGCACAGCAAGAGAAACCACCAACAGTGTGATGAAGCAATGTACAGTATAGGAAAAATTTTTACCAGCTGTGCCTCAGACAGATGGTTATTATCTAGACTATACAAAGAACTCATAAGAAATCAGACCCCCTAAGTTTGAAGATCCAATCCAAAAATGGGCATCAGAGATGAATACATACTCCTCATATGAAGAAATACAAATGTCAAATAAATATTTATAAAAATGTTCAATTTCATCAGTCATTCTGAAAATGCAAATTAAAGCAATTCTGAGATTCCAGAAAGAGTAGCTACCACCAAGAAATCAACCAATAACAAATCCTGGAGGGGATTAGGGGGGGGAAGCCACTGTGGAAATCTAGTCCTCAAAACACTAGGACTAGAGATCTCATTTGACTCAGCTATTCCCCTTCTGGATATCTTCTCAAAAGAACTTAAAACATCATACCACAGTGATATATGCATACCCCATGTTTATAGTAGCCCAGTTTGTAATAGCCAAATTAGGTAAACAGCCCAAATGCCCATCAACTGGTGAATGGATAAAGATGTGTTTTGTTTTATACAATGGAATACTACTCTGCCATAAAGAAGGATAAGTTTAAGACATTCCTAGGTAAATAGATACACCTTGGGACCAAAATTTTAAGTGAAATAAATCAGACACATGGGTATAAATACTGTATTGTGTGTCTTGTGTGAGAAACTGGAAGTGTAAATAAGGGCCAAAATGTAGAAATAGGAAGAAAATGTTCAAATAGGAAGTGAAAGAAGGGAGGAAAGGGGAAAAGGAAGGAAAGGAAAAATGGAAACAAAAATTTTGTAAATGAGGGGAAGAAGAATTCAAGTGAGGGTAAGAGAATGGGAAAAAAAAGAATCAAGTTATATCATCTTCAGGTACAAAATCCCTATGATGAATCTGATCATTATGTATACCTAAAATGTGCCAATAAAAATCATTTTCTTAAAAAAAGTTTACACTAACTGGGCCACATCCAGCAACTGCCCAGCAGCCAGTGGGACCCAGATTCCAGCTTTGGGCCCTCACCACATGCTCCGGCAGAATTCCAGCCCACAGAAAGGGACTTTGAGCCTGCTCCCAGGCAGTAAGACCACTTGCTGCATCCGAGACCACCCAGAGCCACACATAGGGATGGGGACCCAACTGGGCCACACCTAGCAACTGCCAAGCAGCCAGCGGGACCCAGACTCCAGCCTCAGGCTCTGACCATGCACTCTGGCAGAATCCCCAGCACACACAAAAAAAACTTGGAATTTAGCTCCTAGGTGGAGAATCTTGGACTTACAGCAGATTAACTGTGCCAGTGTGGTGAGTATGCTCCTAAAATAGAGGTGTAGAGTGGGTAAATAGGGCCAGTATTAAAGGCCCCTCCAACTTACTGTAAGACCTTGGTGAGTCTGAAAAGAGTGTCAATGACCACCTCCTACACACAGAAAACATCAGGTAGAGTGAAAATGACAAAGTGAAAAAGCAAAATGCAGTCTCAAACATCTAGTCCACCAGAAGCAAGTGCAGAAGATATTGAAACAGAGGACCCCAAAAGTAACACACTGGGAACCTCTGAAAAGATAGTGAGCAAAAAAAAAAAAAAAAAAAACCTCCATGAGGCTATAGAGGAAATCAAATTAGAAGTAATCTCCCACGTAAAGACAGAAATAACAACCTTAGTAAAGGAGTTGCTGAGCGCAGCTAAAGAAGAAATTGAGATAAAAGTACAGGAGCATGGGAAACTGATTGAAACCTTGAATGAACAATATAGAAAACATGCATAATTCATGACACAAACTGAAAGAGACATCTAAGAAACAAGAAATTCTATTCAAAGCTTGCAAAACCACTTAAATGAAGCTGAGGATAGGGTTTCAGACCTTGAGGACAAGATTGCAATTAGTGATCATGAAAGGATAGAACTTTTAAAAATAACAAAGCAGCATGAAGTGACAATCCAACAGCTTCAAGATGATGCCAAGAGCAACAATATAAGATTAATAGGCATCAGTGAAGAGGCAGGAGTCAAAGCAAATGATGTAGCCAAAATATTCACAGAAGTAATAGAAGAAAATTTCCCAAATATGGGGAAAGAATCTGATATGCAGATAAGTGAGGCATATAGAATGCCAAACAGTCACAATCAACATAAATCCCCATCCAGACACATAATAATTAAGATCTCAGACATGCAGCATAAAAACAGAATACTAAAAGCTGTCAGAAGAAAGACACAACTCACTTAGCAAGGAAAGCCCACTAGAATCACAGCAGACTTTTCAACACAAACATTCAAGTCAAGAAGAGCTTGGAGTAAGGTATTTTAAGCCCTGAAAGAAAACAACTTTCAACCCAGACTGTTGTACTCAGCAAAACTTTCATTTAAATTTAATGGAAAAACAAGATACTTCCATGACAAAGAACAGCTGAAGAAATTCATGTCCACCAAACCAACGCTAGAAAGAGTACTGAAAGACATACTACACAGAGATAAAAATGACCACAATCCCCAAAACAACAACAGAATGAAACCACCAGATAGGATAAAGAATTAAATAAGGGGAAAAGCAGAAAGCAAACAAGTGGAACATAACATGGCAACATCAAGCCAGTACATATCAGTGATATCCATAAATGTAAATGACCTCAATTAACCTATAAAAAGAAATAGACTGGCAGAATGGATTAAGAAACATGATCCCACAATATGCTGTATACAAGAAACACATCTGACCCAAAAGGAAACTCATACATTAAAAGTTAAAGGATGGAAAACAGTATTCCCTACAACAGGAACCCAGAAAAAAGCAGGGGTAATGATTCTAATTGCAGACAACATGAACTTCAAACCTAAAATGATTAAAAGAGATAAAGAAGCTCATTACATACTCGTTAGTGGAAAAATTCAAAAGGAAGAACTAACAATTATAAATATATATGCACCAAATACAGGAGCACCAAACTATGTAAGACAAACACTAATGGACATGAAAAACCAAATACACAAGAACACAATTAAACAAGGGATCTTAACAGCCCATTGTCACAAAGAGATAGATCAACTAGACAAAAAGTCAACAAAGAAATAACAACTGAATCATACCTGTGAGCAATTGGACTTAGTAGATGTTTACAGAGTGTTCCACCCAACCACATCAGAATACACATTCTTCTCAACAGCACATGGAACATTCTCCAAAATAGACCATATATTATCCCAAAAAACATTTTTAAGTAAATGCAAAAGTATTGACATCATCCTATGTATAATATCTGGCCATAGTGCACTGAAATTGGAAATTAATGGCAAAAGAAATTGCAATACCTGCACAAATACATGGAAATTAAATAACAGCCTTTTGAACAACCAGTGGACTACAGATGAAATTAAAGAAGAAATAAAGCAACACCTACAATTCAATGAAAACACAGTAACAACATACTGGAATCTATGAGATGCAATGAAAGCGGTCTTAAGAGGGAAATATATAGCAATAAATTGTCATATCAACAAAACAGAACAAGCACAAATAAATAACTTAATGCTCTATCTCAAGCTTCTAGAAAAAGAAGAGCAAGCTAAACCCAAAGCTCATAGAAGAGAGACAATTGTAAAGATTACAACAGAAATCAATGCAATTGAAACTAAAAAAAAATACAAAGAATTAATGAACCAAAAAGCTGGTTTTTTGAGAGAATCAACAAAATAGACAAACCCCTAGCTAACCTTATCAAGAGAAAGAAAGAAAAAACCCAAATTCATGCAATAAGAACTGAAAGGGGAGAAATTACTACAGATTCCATGGAAATTCAAAAGATCATGAATACCTACTTTGAAAATTTCTACTCACATAGAGTGGAAAACACAGAGGAAATGGACAGATTTCTAGAAACCTATGAACTACCAAAGCTCCACCAAGAAGATATAGCAATTTTGAACAACCCAATATCAGCTATTGAAATTGAAAATGTAATTAAAAACTTACTAACAAAGAAAAGCCCAGGTCCTGATGGATTCACAACTGAATTCTACAAGAAATTTAGAGAAGATTTGATGCCAATACTCCTCAAACTCTTCAATGAAATTGAGAAGAAAGCAATCCTCCCTAAATCATTCCTGGAGGCAAGTATTACTCTGATTCCAAAATCAGAGAAAGATCCAACCAAAAAGGAGAACTATAGGCCAATCTCATTAATGAACATTAATGCAAAGATTCTCAATAAAATACTTTCAAATAGAATGCAGCAAATCATCAAGAAGGTTATACATCATGACCAAGTGGGGTTCATTCCAGGAATGTAGGGATAGTTTAACATACACGAATCAATAAATGTAATACACCACATCAACAGAGCTAAAAACAAAAACCACATGGTCATCTCAATAGATGCAGAAAAACCTTTTGACAAAGTCCAACACATGTCCATGATAAAAACCCTTCAGAAACTCGGAATACATGATGTCTACCTCAACCTTATAAAGGCCATCTATGACAAACCAACAGCCAACATTATACTAAATGGACAAAAACTGAAAGCTTTCACTTTAAAATCAGGAACAAGACAAGGATGTCCACTCTCACCACTCCTTTTCAACATAGTTCTGGAATACTTCTGGCAATCAGTCAAGAGGGAGAAATAAAAGGAAAAAGATAGGAAAGGAAGAAGTTAAATTATCACTATTTGCAGATGACATGATACTCTATATAGAAGACCCAAAAAACTCCATTAAAAGACTGCTAGAGGTAATAAACAAGTTCAGTAGTGTAGCTGGATACAAAGTCAATGTTCAAAAATCAGTAGCATTCCTGTACACAAACAAAAAACTCACTGAGAGAGAAATTATGAAAATATCACCCTTTACAATAACATCTAAAAAAATGAAATACTTAGGAATCAACCTAACTAAAAATGTAAGAGACCTATATGCTGAAAATTATACTACACTGAAAAAGGAGATTGAAGAGGATATTAGAATATGGAAGGACATTCCTTGCTCTTCACTAGGGAAGAACTAACATTGTGAAAATGGCCATACTCCCCAAACTGGTATACAGATTTAACACAATCCCAATCAAAATACCATTGACATACCTCACAGATCTAGAGAAAACACTACTAAAATTCATTTGGAAACAGAAGAAACCTAGAATAGCAAAGGCAATTCTTGGCAACAAAGGCAAGACAGGAGGCATCTCAATTCCTGACTTGAATCTATACTACAAAGCCACAGTGATAAAATCAGAATGGTACTGATAAAGAAATAGACCTGAGGATCAATGAAAAAGATTAGAAGATGCAAGCACAACTACAAAGATACTCAGCCACCTTATATTTGACAAAGGGGCTAAATATGTCCACTGGAAGGACAGCCTCTTTAATAAATGGTGTTGGAAAAATTGGCTCTCCACATGCCAAAGACTGAAACTAGATCCATGCATATCACCATGCACAAAACTAAAGTCTAAATGGATCAAAGACCTAAATATTAAAATAGAAACACTAAATCTACTGGAAAACAAGGTAGGTAGAAGTCTTGGATACATAGGGATAGGCAGAGAATTTATGAGCAAAACGCAAACTGCATGGGAAACACTTCAAAGAATCAACAAATGGGATCTCATATTATTGAAAAGTTTCTGCACTTCAAAGGAAATCACCAACAGAGTGAAAAGAAAACCCACAGAGTGGGAAAGAATTTTAGCCAGCAACCCCTCAGACAAAGGACTTATGTCCAGAACATATAAAGAATTGAAAAACATCAAGCTCCCCAAATTCAAAGACCCTCTCCCACAAATGGGCATCTGAGATGAACATACAGTTCTCAGAGAAAGATATACAAATGGCAAATAAATACATGAAGAAATGTTCATCACTGGTCATTTGAGAAATGCAAATTAAAATAACATTGAGATTTCACCTCACTCCAGAAAGAATAGCTGCTACCAAGAAATCAACTGATAACAAATGTTGGCGAGGCTGCCAGGAAAAAGGAACACTGCTCCACTGTTGGTGGGAATGTAGACTGGTACAACCACTATGGAAATCCATATGGAGAATTCTCAGAAGACTAGGATTGGAAGTTCCATTCAATCCAGCTATTCCCCTCCTGGGTATTTTTCCAGAAGAACTGAAAATTTCATATCACAGTGATATATGTGCCCCCATGTTCATAGCAGCACAATTTGTAATAGCTAAATCTTGGAAACAACCAAGATGCCCATCAACTGTAGAGTGGATGAAAAAGATGTGATATTTTTACACAATGGAATATTACTCAGCTATAAAAAAGGATGATCTTGAGGCCTTCATAGGTAAATGGAGACAACTTGAGACTATCCTCATTAGTGAAATAAATAAGAATCATATTTATAAATATTACATTGTGTCTTTAGTGTCAAAAGTGATAAGAACTGTAAGAGTAATAAAACCCAAAATGTGTAATTGCTATTGTAAAAAAAGAGAGGAAAAGAAAGAGCTCTAAGGGATATAACTGCATATATGTTTGAGTGTATAAAATAGATAAGCATATTGCTGAATCTTTGTTGGATCTTTGAGCAGAACTGTTTGCAGTCTCACTGTTTGAATGTGTACTATGTATCCATTAATTTTGTAACTTGAACAACTATATCCAAGATGACAATATGTAATTTATCAATTAGTGACTTCTTAGTGTTTTTTCTCTTTTTTTCTTTTAGAAATTATGTATTTTTCCTACTTTTTTGCTTTTTTTTCTCTTTAAATAAAATTTTTAAAAAATGCATAATTGCTATTATAAAAAAGAGAGGAAATAGAAAGTGCTATAAAAGACATAACTGCATGAATATTTAAGTGTATAGGATTGATAGCCATGCTTCTAAGTTCTTGTTGGATTGTTGAACAGATCTGTTTGCAGTCTCACTGCTTGAATGTCTACTTTGTATGCTCTAGTTTTGTAACTTGAACAACTATTTCTAGAAGGACACTATGTAATTTATCAACCAGTGATCTCTTACTGTTAATCCTTTTTTTTAAATTCTGTAATATTTCTACTTTTTTCTTTTTTTTCTCTTTAAATAATAAAATTTTAAAAAAATTTATAAAGTTGTGATTACATCTCCACTGAAAATAACTAACTCCTCGCAATAAATTTTAAATGTGTTGCAAAGATAGAAGGAAATTAAAGGACATATTCAGAGTCCACATGCAAACCAAGCACAGTAATTGTGAAAAAAGAAGTCCCTTTGGTGCCCCTGGATCAGCCTCTCCTGGTGTCCTTCAGCTTGATGGTCTGGTGACAACTTGGTAGAAAATAAAAAGAATTTATCTAGTCAGGCATGGTGGCACACTTCTGTAATCCTAGCACTTGGCAGGCTGAGATAGGAGGATCGTTGCAAGTTCAAGACCAGCCTGGTCTACAAAGTTAGCCTAAGGCTAGCCTGGACTGCATAGAGAGACCCTGTCTCAAAAAAAAAAAACAGACAACAATAACGAAAAATTATTTATCTAAGGTAAGAGCTTTGATGAAAGAGCCCCATATAAAGCCAGAACTAGCAATCACCCACCATTGATAAACAGAATACAAAAATACTAACAATAAAAAATTCTGCCTTTTTTTTTTTTTTTTGGTACTAAGAATCAAACTCATGACTCCATGCTTACCAGCCAGGTACTGTGCCCCTGAGCCATATCCCCTCACCCAAAAAATGCTTCCTTATTGGAGACAACAAAAGAAAAGGCCTTTGAACTCCTTATCCTTGATACAATACATATGGGTAAAATTTCCCCTGAGAAGTTGTGAATATAACCAGCATTCAAGTAATAAATCCTATTCTCAAAAAAATAAAATCTCAAGTGAATAATGTGACTTGTCGCTGGTACCATAAGCAATTGTCAAAAGCAAACAAGAATATTTTCAATTCAAGCCTGAAAAAACTGAACAGGTAAAGTTGTAAGGAACATTGGGCTTACATGAGCATTAAGCATAATTCACACATAAAAGAAGACACTCTTAGAAACAGCCAGAAAAATAGTGAATAAATCAATCAGACCAACTGATGTATGTTGTAAGAGAAATATGTTTCATATGCTTTAACTGAACCTTGTTTTTGTTACAGATTCACAAGCATTTGTTAGAAATATTACAGCATAATCCGGTACACATTTTACTCAGTTTCCCTCAATGATAACATCTTAAAAAATTATAATACAGTATCACAACCACTATATCAACACTGACACAATCCATAAATCTTACTCAGATTTCCCAAGTTTTATGCAAACTCATTCATGTGTGAATTTCATTTTATGTAACTTTATTACATGTGTAAGTTCTCATATCTATCACATCAATATTTCTTCTACAAAATCCAAAGTATGGGTTAATAACAGGAATCAATGAAAATGGCTACATAGATATAAAAAGAAATACATATGGCCTGTATTGGTAGGATATATGAGCAAGTTAGCCAAACCTGGAGAATCAATAGACTGCGCAAAATCCCCAGAAATAGTTACTCAAGAGGATCACAGAGAGGCAAAGATACTGAAAGATAGAAAGTCATTAAGAAATGTGGAGAACAGGAGAGGGAATAATTAGTATATAATTAGAAATCTAAAGGATAATTAAAAATCAGAAAGACAGTCTATTTGAACACATGTCTTAGTTAACTTTCTCTCATTGCTGAGACAAAATATCCAACACCCAAAGTTAAAGGGGAAAAGTTTTATTTAGCTCACAGTTTGCAGAGATTTCATCCCATTATTGGCTGACTCCAAGACAGAATAGCATGGCAGACAGGTATTTCAGAGGAAAAACTTCATGGTGGGCAGAAAGTAGCAAAAGCAACAAGGAAGAACCACAGATCTTTCTATCCTTTCTATCTTATCCAGACACCTAGGTGGGTAGCACTCATGTCCTTAATTCTAGTGTCCTTTTCCTAACATTGCATTATGAATCAATTGCAGCATCACACACTCGAGATCCAGCCACCTCTGAAAAAGCCCAACCTATGACCACATGAGGCTTGGGGGACATCTAAACACAAGCCATAGCAGCATATGACTCATAATGTCCCCAAAATGATAATGGTATGAGAGCTTGATTCAGTAATGGCAATAAATCTCAAATAACATCAAACATATTGCAGGGAGATAGCAGAACACCAAAGACAAAAAGATCTCAAAATCAGCTAACGAGAATAGACAGTAAATACAAACTGGTGACAGTTACTGATTTTCAACAGCATTTATAGAGCCAGAAAGCATTATTGTGTCTCAATAGGAGAAAACAATAGCTAATCTAAAACTGTATACTTAACAAAGGTATATTTCCAAAAGTTTGGTACAGTGAAGACATGTTTGCATGGATGAAAACGAATAATGTGTATGACTAGAAAATTTTAATAAAGAAAATTTCAAAAGTTATTTTTCAAACATAAGAAAACTAAAATGAGAAAAACAATGTGAGATTCAAGAGAGATAGTAGCTATTAACAGATACACATACATTAAGACTGAGATACATATATTAAACTGATACACATATATTAACTGTTACATATTATATATGATCCACATATGTAAACTGACACATATATATTAAACAGAAACACATATATTAAAACAGAGATGTATCTCTTATGGCTCCCAATTTCATACTGTTCCAATTCCTTAGCCAAACATCTAACAATTGTCCTGATAAAATTTTTCCAATCTGTCTCTATCTCAGTCTTGTCTAGAAAATTTCCCCTTCCAAGTTGTTATTCTTACAGTGGCCTAAATATTTTTGCACATGACAAAATGCATATTGCTCATATCTTGGCTCTTGCCTAATAAACTCCTTCTCCTACACAGCACTATTTATATCTTTAGGAACTCACTTCTTAAAGTCCTCCTAATCATTAAGCTTATCATTATTTCCCTTTCACTTCTTCAAATTTATATTCTCTGAAATAATCATATGATTAAAATCAACAAACATGTATTTTTCTCTCACTATTAGCTAAACATTTTGCTAGGTATCTGATCTATACCTGATATACAACATATAATACAAACTTTGAAATCAGAGTTTAATTCCTGTTCTGCCACTGCATAGTTGTAGTTATTTAACTGCCTAAATTTCAGTTTTCTTATATATATAATGTACAGAATTAAAATATTTATTCTTACAGCTAGTATAAGCATTGAATAAAATAATAAATATAAAGTACATTTTTTATTTCTATGAATCAAGTGCTTTTGAATTCTGAATCATGGAATCCTAGGAATACAACTGACTTCAGAATTCTATGGGAGTGAGACGACTGGGAATAGCAAGGCCTACAGCTTAAGTGGAAGAGAGAGATAGGTTGATAGATCGATAGATCGATAGATGATAGATAGGTGATAGATAGATAGATAGATAGATAATGATGATGATGATGATAGATAGATAGATAGATAGATAGATAGATAGATAGATAGTCCATTTATTCTTCACCATATTACGTGAACACTTTTATGTTCCAAGACCCATGAACAAAATACTTAAAGGTTGTACAAGAAATAAGCAATAATGGGTAAATACAGTATAGCACGCTAAATATGTATGAGGAAAGGGGTCAGCAAAAATCTTTGTAAAAGGCCAGACAGTAACTATTGTAGGTTTTATAGGACATACTGTTTTTGTTATAACAATTCTACTACCTGAAATCAGCTATAAAAAAATACCAAAACAAGTGGATAGTGTGGTTGTGTTCCAATACATTTCATTTACAAAACCATAGTGGACCAAATTAAGTTTACTACCAATAGTTTCATCAACCACTATATTAGAGAAAGAACTTATTTTTATTCAGTGATTATTTATTGACTGTTTTGATGTGTTCCTTTTTCTATTCTAGGGGTTGGGATATAATAGTTATACACAAAAACTCTTTCCTTGGTAGAATTGCATTCCAATGGAGAAGACTGACCTTAAGTAAAACATAGTATGCTAGTGATAGATTCTAAGAAGAAAAATAAATTAGGAGAGATTCTAAGAAGAAAAATAAATCAGGAGAGAAGCCATAAAAAATCAAAGGAGTATATAAAATTCTAGAAAAGGTCACCAAAGAAGCCCTCATCTAAAGGATGGCTTTAAAAAACTGCCAGAAGGAAGTGAGAAAGTTAATCATGCAGGAATCTGGAGGAAAAGGATTCCACTAGACTGAAAAGCCGCTGGAAAATAGGGGGATGCCTGCCAAATCAGGGTCAGTGAGAAAACCCGTGTGGCTTGAACCTAGTAAGGCAGCTGAGTCTTGCAAGAGGCAAGACCACAGAAGTGACCCCCTCTGTGTCAGGTAGGGCTCAATGGCTTTGACTCTGAGTTAGCTGGAGTGCTGATAGAGAGTTTGGGGCAGAGGATGACTTGATCTGAGTTATGCTTATGTTAAAATAAGTCTAGGGGAAAGAGTGCAAGAGCAATCATGGAAGAGCAGTTGGAAAATTGATGCAATAACTCAAGTGAGACATGGTCGGGCCAGAGCAGGGCAGTGATACCAAGTAAGTGGGAAGTGAGACAACGAGATAAATGAGTTGACACTTATGACAAATGAAGTGGCATCTTAACTAAGACTTAAAGCATAGGTCAGAGTTGGTTAACCAAGTATTGAGTTGGGAAACAAAGTCAAAACCATCAGACAGAGTTCCTAAAGAGATTTGAGAGAAACCTTGAGTAGAAGAGAATTAGCAGCTTCCTGCAGAAGTTGGGATTCTGATGAAACACATCCTGAGATTGACTTTGGAAGACCAAATAACTCTAAGCTCCATCACTGCCAATTCTACATCTCTAGCATCAAGCGAATAATGGCCTGTGAGAAGCAAAGGCCTAGAAATCAGATCTGTCAATTCTCCATTGGCTAAAGTAACTTAAAAACAAGTTTCCCTGAGAAAACGAACAAAAACATTTCTAAGTGTGTAGCTGTGTTTCAGATTCCTGGGTTTAAAATTGAGGAAGCGGTACAATTGAAAACAAACGAGCCAGACAGCAGATGGTCAGGGTACAAGGACTAACAGCCAGACCCTTGGACAGTGTCCAACTTCAGTGAAAATGGAACATAGTTAGAAACTAGGGTCCCTCCTAAAAAATTTCTAAGAGGAAATACTTGTAACCCAGACAGACTACATGGCTCACTCACAAGTCTGTATGTCTGACCAGGAAATAGCCACAGAAAAGTGAGAAGCAGCCTCTCCACACTCACCTGAAGAGGAAAATGTACTCAGCCAGGTAGACAAAAAACCCTGTGGATTTCATTTATTTTTAAGACAGTGTCTATTGAAACTATGGAGAAATTGACCTGTAGGAAAATAAACAACAGACATTTCTATTGTTAGGGAAACTTTCCCAGCTTATCTTGACATCTTCTCTTGTTTCTTCCCTCCTACTCCCTGCCAGATGACATGCGTAGGAGAAAGTGAGTCTTGTCCCCTTGGAGATTGCACACTGAGCATGAAGAACTGGACCGACTGAGAGATTTTTCTTGCTGTTCCTGTTCAAAGTTTCTCCTCCCTTTCTTCTTTCCTTGCCCTCTTCTACCCCTTACACTTATTTTCCCCAGTGCATGTTTTTTTTGGCTTCAAGGAACTTTGAATCTTTACTTCATAAGAAACCTATAATGAAACCTGGCTGATATTTAACAGACCCACCACTGCACCAGGCCCCTCCCCACTATTTCTTTGGCTCAAAAGCCACGGAGTGTGGGTGAGCAAAGCACAGCTAATTCCCGATATCCAGCTCCATGTAGCACCAGGGCCTCTACCTGTTCTCTGTGACGCCACATGCATCGGCCCTCCCATTCCATGATACATCCCTTCTAGGACATAACCACAGAGCCCATTCTGCTGTGGTCCTGCAAGGCACCTCCCAGCCCATATTCTTGCAGACCTCTTTATAGAGGAGTGAGCCACATGCCTGTATTCTATGTATAGCAGCCCTCTGCACTTGAGACTCCACCAAGAAAATTGAGGGAATGGGGCAAAGAATAGATGGGGAGTCATCAATACATAGAGATGACGGCCAACACAAGCTTCAGAAAACAGACATA
The DNA here is from genome assembly GCA_004027455.1 of Hydrochoerus hydrochaeris. Lineage (NCBI taxonomy): Eukaryota > Metazoa > Chordata > Mammalia > Rodentia > Hydrochaeridae > Hydrochoerus > Hydrochoerus hydrochaeris. Next base: position 33,632 of record PVLA01005031.1, on the reverse strand, counting down.
GAGTTTCCCCATATATACTTCATAGCTAATGCTGATAAATGATGACTTTGTTATACTGTGCTCAGTATTTTTATCTGGTGGTTTTGTTCCTTATTAATAATATTATGAAATTTGAAGTACAGAAACAAAAACATAGAGACAATGACACAGTTCTGAATTTGTTTAGATACTTAGCTCAACTCTTGTGAAAAGGAGAAAAAGCAAAGCAAAGGATGGAAAGTAGGTACAGAAGCAAAGAATCTTATCTCTGTGGCATAACTTTAAATAGAAAAATAACTGAACCAATAACCAAATGATGATGGAGACTTAAAGGTCAGGCAAGCCAAGTTCATGTTAGGGCACAGAGATGCCGATGGTTTGGCTCGCTAGAATGTACTATAGGGAACGGTCAATGACATTTGCAGTTTCTCTGATGTGGACACTCATCCTCTTTCTTCCTTCAACTTCTGTGGACTCTTTCTCAGGAGTTGGTATGTAGAAATAGACATCTGGCTTATGCAGCTTTCCCTAACCACAAGCCAAGTTCTTCTATCTTGGTTATTCTGTTCAACTGGCTGGATAATGTATCTATAATTCATATCTCCTCTGACCAGTATGAAGTCTGATAAATATTCCCCATTTGATAGGCACATCTGGGTTACAGATGTTTCTGGATTCTGCAGACTTTTCCTTCCTCTCAGAGCCTTTTGGAGAGGAACTCTTTTGGGCTAGATTTCTGGTTTTTCTCTAGGAGTGGTGCAGAGACTAAGTTTTGAAATTTGAGCAGAATTATTCACAGATTAGTAATATTTACTATTTTAGTAATCTATCTACTGGTCTCTTCCCCACCTTCCACTACCCACTACTGAATGATGAGCTCCTATGTGGAAGGACTCCGTTGCCCAGTACCCTATTTGCTCCATAAATGTCTGGCAAAGCATTTGTTGGAGTTGGAGCCCTTCAGAGTCTAATGGAACTGTGACATTGAGCTCTGATTTAATCACAATAATATGAATACTATAGATGGGCAGTTTAGTTCAGCAATGACCACTGACTCCAAGTCACAGGATCTCAGAGCCGCCCATAGGTTTATGTCTCTATGAATCCAAAGTCCTTTGAAACAAGTCAAGCTATGGCACAGAAAAGCAAACACCATGTTCTGCCTCGGTCTGGACTTAAATCCAGAAAATATAGATCAAATTCTTAAATTACTCCACAAATTTATTAGCACTTATCATTTATATTATTCTATTTATCCTTCTGCTTAGCTTGCCACATCTGATTTGTAAAGAAACTACTATTATTTCAAATTAGAGTTATAAAAATGGATATTTTCAATTATAAAATTAAGCACAAAGAATATAAAACAGAAGATATGCCCAAAAAAACTCTTATACATGAAATAAATATGAGTTGAGACAGAAAAACCTCTTCCCTCTACTGTGTTTCTGCCTTCAGGCTTCTGTCAGAAGAGGAAATTCAGAAATAATTATTCTGTTTTAGACCCCTGTAATAAAAAGTAAAGTGTGTAGTTCCTATTGTAAATAAGCACTAGACATTTGAAGAAATTCACCATTATAAAAGATGGGTGGGAAAATTTTTTTTAATTCCTGTGTTTATTCTCAAAATATACTATATCTTTATGATAAAAATAGATTAGTAATGAAAAATAAAACACTAAAACTGTCTTTGAATATGTCAATAAATATATAAATAATCTGAAATTATAATTAAAGAAATCTCAAATGACAGAACAAAATAGTAAAAAAGATAGAACATAGAGGAAAAAAGTAAATAAAAAGTGGGAGATAATTTCAGGAGATATATTTCTAGTTATCTTGGGGAGAGAAAAAGAGAGCAGAGAGAGTCAATAAAGAAACATCAAAGCAATAACTTAAGAAAATTTCCCAGAGATAAGGACCAAGAATGCTCAAATTGAAAGGCTCCACAGTAAAATAATAAACAACTAAAAATGCCAGTCCTAAGAAAAATTATCATAAAATCCCTAAAGTAATAAGCTTAGGATAATATTTTAAATGATCTTGAAAAGAATAGGTAGATAGATAGGTAGATAGATAGATAGATAGATAGATAGATAGATAGATAATTATCAGAATAGAAGCTAGATAGGGTTAATAGTTTTCTTCCAAATTTTAGACAAAGTAAAATTATCAATTTTGTGTAAAGATAGAATAAAAACACTCTGAAAAATCATTTCAGAAAAACACTGCCTAAAACATCTTTTCTTGAAAAGTTACTTAAGAGTGTTTTTCCAGTGAAATAATAATAAAATAAGAGATTTTCATGTAGTCCAGGACACAGTGACTCTAATCCAAAAAAGCAGTGATATTTCAAGGTAACAACTGTGTAACAGAACTAAATATAATGTTGGACAAGGAGACTAGAAAGAACCAAAACAGAGGTGTGTGGGGAAGGAAGACCTAAAGATGCAGTCTATATACTAAGATAGTATCTCCCCAAAAAATAACAAAAGGAGAGGGGCAAAGAAGATAGGAAAGGAGGAAAGTCAAGAGAAAATGCGTACCCAAGTGATAGGGTAGGGGACAGAAAGAATCAAGAAAGGAAATAAAACAATAGAATAATATTTAGTTCTGCAGTAAGTAACGTTTCATAATCATAATATTATAAATATACATGCCAGTGTCCCTCATATTCATGTGTTCTGCATCTGTGAATTTAAACAATACTGGGAGTTGTGGGCCAGGAGAACCAAGAAGCCAACCCAGAAACAGACATGAGCCAGAAACAGACATGCAGATTAGGAGGGGAACCAAGAAGCCAAGCCACAACCTCCTGTGAGCCAGCCAGCACGCAGCCCAAGAGACAAGAAGAGCAGCCTCCCCTCAACTCCCCGTAAGCAACTGGCTGATTCAGAGGAACACAGGCTGAGATGACAGCAAGTGAGGTAAAAAAAAAGATTTTAATGCTTGAATTGTTTGACTTTGTAGGCCTAAAGCCAATGGTCTGGGCATCTATTTAGAGGATAAAAATACACAATACAACAATTATGGCAGATTTCCTTCTGTCTTGTTTTTGAAATCCAATATTGTTCTCACTGTTTTTTGTTCCATTTTATTGAGTTTTTTATTCCTTTAAAATGAATAAATAACATTGATAGATCAAAAATAGGAAAAGTTGTATCTGTATTGAATGTGTACAGGATTTGTCCTTGTCATTATTCCTATGATATAATATATTTACAATGCATTCAGTTTTATAAGTAATATAGAAATGATTTAAAGCTTGCAGGAAAATGTAGATTACTTTTGAGTCATATGTCTTTTATACAAGGACCTTGAGCATCTGTAAATTCTAATATTTTGAGGAATACTAGAACCAATTTTATGGATTACAAGGAACAACTATAACTAAAAATAGTAAGATAAATACAAAAAGTGAAATAAATAACTGCATTGGAATGTTGAAAAGTGAATGGTAAATATATGATTGTTAGTGCTATCTGTATTATAAGATCAAATTAATGGTCAATATTTAAAATTGATGGCTCAAGCAACATAGATATAGATATAAATATAGATATAGATATATACATATACTCACTGCATACTCCTACCATGATGTGCTGCTTCAGTCAAGACCCAAAGCAACGCAGCCACCTGATCTAATACTAGGCATGCAGAATAGTGACCCAACATAACCTTTTCTCTTTACAGGACACTTATCTCATGGATTTCATTCTAGTAATGGAAAGCTGGCTGACCCAATGACTTTCTCAGTCAGGGCCATGGGTTGATACATAACAGTGAGAATGGAGACCAATGGTAATATTTCTAACTTTAATTTAGAACTATTTTCTACCTTGTAAATTTTAGTGTTACCAAATGTTTTCCTGTACCTTATTTCATTTTATTCATAAAACAACCTTAGGATTTAGATAATGTAAAGTATTACTGCACTCACCCACATTATACAAGCAAGACTTCTGAGTTTTAGGAAGTGACATTTGTAACTTACAAACCTCATGTAGTAGACCTTTCTGTGGATTTGTATTCCTGTGCTGGACCCTCTACAGGAAGGACAGTCACAAGTACCTGGGATGGATGGCTTTCTACCATTTATTGTGCTTATTCTCCTGGAGATTTCTTGGTCCTCTCTGATGAAGGTGTCCAGCTTTGTTGGGCATAAGATGCCTGGAGAGCTGGTCAGGGGCCAGACTACAGTATCGTCTGAGAACCAGGTGAAGAATTCAGGTGCCTTTCACACTGCACACCATGGTTTACCCTACACAGTGTGAATGGTTTTCTGCTGTGTCTTTTGGTGATCTTGCATTTCTAATTACCTAACACTACACCTAAAACCTCATAAGAGCCTGATAAGTAAGTCTGTTGAGATCTGAAAGAGTGTTTTATTGTGGGTCTGTGTGAAACCTTTTTTTCCCATCCCAAAGCCAAAAAAGGATAAACCAATGTTAGAAACATACCCTACAAGTAAGACATCATAATTCCCAATTTCTTACCTCTTGGGAGAGTCTGGATCAAAGCAGGTCTTGCGCACATCTGTCACCTCCGGATCACAGCAGTCCCCCTCATCGAAGTCGTTCAGCATGTTGTTGCATGCAGCATGACAAATCCCGTCCCTGCGGTTCCAGGAGTAGCAGCGGCCCTGCAAGCGACAGTCACCCCCATCATAGCCTGTGAGCGGATGCTCACACTCAGGGTCACAATGGTCATTTCCAACCTTGCTAGGCTCACAGTTCACAAGCACAACCCGGTGGCGCAGGGTGGAGTTGAAGACCCGGTGGACGCTCAGCTGCCAGCTGATGTTGTAGCGATTGAAGGCCTCGTTGAGGGCCTCATGCTGCTGCTGGATCTGCGCCTCGCTCACCATGGGATGCAAGCCCTCGTCGTCACAGACATTCACCACCTGGTAGCGGATCACCTTCTCTCCCCGCAGGGGCCAGTGCCCATTGTACTGAGAGATCAGCTCCACATTGTCACAAACTGTCTGCCCACAAAGTGGGGGCTGCAGAGGTGACAGAATCTCAGGCTTTGGCCCGGAGCCCTGAAGAACCTCAAGCCGGGGATATTTCTCATCCCTGAAAGGTGTCCACTGTTCCTTCAAAGGATCAAAATTGGCTGTCAGGACCAAGGTGGCCAACTCCTCTGCCCTGCTTGCATGCTGAGGACTGTGCTGGAGGTGGCTTTGTGAGAGGGCAGTGGACCAGAAGACCAATGTGCCCAGGTGTCCACGGAAATAGTGTCCATTCTCAGAGCTATCCCCACCCAAGAGCAAGGAGCGGCAAGATGCCATGAAAGGACTGTTCAGGGGACCCGACTGGCCTGGACTGCTAGCCACCTGAGTGCCATCCACATACAGGGCCATCCGCTGTCCGTCATAAGTGGCTGCCACATGCGTCCATGTGCCTGGTTGGTAACGACTGTGGCCAGTCACAGTGGTGGCTTTCTTCATGCGGTCGGTGCGGAGTGAGAAAAAGAAGCGAGCATCTTGCCTTCCCTTGTCCTTCCCTGAGTGGATGCCCAGGGCCCAGCCCTTGTCATTGACTGTGTGGGAGCAGTTATCAAACACACCTGGGAAAGAAGGAAGAATCCAGCGAGAAATACCAGATACAAAGAGAAACGGAGAAAGGGAAAAGAAAGCCTGTGTAAATAAGCTTTTAGTGGGAAACAAATAAGTGACACAGTTCCTCATGTAGGATCCCTGTTTATGGTCTTGTGCTAGACCATTTGGCAACTTACATCACCCAAAAAGAATCTAATTTGAGATTCTACCCAGATTTGCTTATTTGGTTTGATTTTTGTTCTTTCCAGTACTGGGAATTGAACTCGGGGTCTCCCTACTGAGCTACGTCCCCAGTCTTTTACATATTTTTTATTTTGACATAGGTTCTTCCTAAGTCACTAAGTTCCCCAGACTGAGATTGAAGTCATATCCTTCTACCTTAACCTGCCAGAGTGCTGGGGGATTATAAGAATGCACTATGATGCCCTTCTCATTCTGGCATTTTTAAATCACTAAAATGGAAGTTGGAATGCAGATATTTGATGCAACTTACAGCCACCTTTTAACATTTCATCAGGAATGTTTTCATGCTTGCTGACTTTGAGTCCCTATGTTGCCTCACTGATTCTTGCTTCTTACTGTTTGCTCAGAGGCTATGAAGGTATACAGCATACATTTTACAAATGACAGTGATCTCCTAAACCTAACAAGCGTTTTTCCCCAATGAACATTAAAATGCCTGGAAAATAAGGAGTTGGCACATCAAAGCTCCTCTCAGAGAAGATTGTGACTTCCACACATTATTCCACTGGTCCCTCTAGCACCTCCCCCGGTCAAGGAGAACAAGCATCATCCACAGAATGGAACTATTTTGCACAGAAAGTAAAATGGCGTTGCCCATCATTCTAGCCTCAAAACCCAATGGGTGAGTTATGACCATGATTGCTGTAAACTCTGCAACGCCCAACCCAGTACTCAAGCTGAACTTTACGAAGAAAAGAAGGACCCTGCTTTGCACAGCCTCACTATCATTCTCAGAGCAAGCACAAGGCTATGAAATCCATTTTCACAAGTAGTAGAGGCCACCTTTGGGTAGTGAAGTCATCAATAAATCAGCAGCAGGAAAGAGGGCTAAGGACAGAAGTGGAAGGCCCACTGCAGAAAGGAAACCTGGGGCTGTTTGCAGACCTTGAATGCTCCCAACAAACAGTTTTTGATTAACTCACACTCTCCTCCTGAGTGCCTCTTCCAGTACAGAGTGTCAGCAGCTGTTCTTACTGGCAAATTATATGAAGGTAGTACATTTATGCAGAAGTGCGTAATAAATATTTCTTGAACTGATGAATGAATGGTGGAGAAATCTACTACTCTTAGGATCAGATGCCAGGATTAACATCAAAAGTTATTCTTCCACAGTCTGTTAAACAAGCACTTTACCTTCGGTATAATACAGGCTATAGTGCTTGTCTTTGGAGATTCCAAATTTATAAGCCCTGGGGCTTCCCATTCTTATGGTTGGCAAATGTTTTAAAAGTAGTTATGTTTTCATAAATGATAGAATAACTTCTGTTGTCTCTAACATAAAATAATAACTTGTGACATAAAAATAAAGCTTATTTTTAACAAAACAGCTCCTATTCAATCCAATAATTCCAACAGTTATACTTTGAAGAATCAACTTTGACTAGCTCTAAAGTAGTAGGGATGTTCCAGTTTGGGAGTCTGTTTTCTGGATGTTTGCTAAAGTTTGTCTGTAAAAGAAGTTTAAGAAATGCTTCTTTAAACTGCATGGAAAGTACTTCATAGACTTTACACCTGGGATCTTATTAAAAATTTTTGCACCTCAAAAGAAATCACCAACAGTGCAAAAAGACCACCCATAGAGTGGGAAAAAATTTTAGACAGCTGTCACTCAAGCAAAAGACTTCTATAAAGAACTGAAAAAAATTTAGACTCCCCAAATTCAAAGACCCAATCCAGAAATGGGCATCAGAGATGAATATGCACTTCTCAGGTGAAGAAATACAAATGGAAAATAAACATATGAAAAAAATTCAACATCATTGGTCATTTAAGAAATGCAGATTAAAACAGCACTGAGGTTCCATCTCACTCCCAAAGAATGGGTATCATCAAGAAATCAATTAATAACAAATGCTGGACGGGCTGTGTATAAAAAGGACCCCTTCTCCACTGTTGGTGGGACTATAGACTGGTACAATCATTGTGGAAATTAATGCAGATATTTCTCAAAAGACTAGGATTAGAGGTCCCATTTGACCCAGGTATTCCCTTTCTGAGTATTTTCCCAAAAGAATAAAAAACATCACACCACAGTGACATATATGTACCCATTTTTATAGTAGTACAATTTGTAATAGCTGAATCTTGGAAACTACCCAAAAGCCCATCATCTGAGGAATGAATTAAAAAGATGTTGCATTTTTATATAATGGAGTACTACTCAGTGATAAATAAGGATAAACTCAAGATTTTTATAGGTAAATAGATGTAACTAGAGTCCATACTTGTAAATGAAATAAACCAAACCCATATATGTAAACATCATATTGTCTCGTTAGTGTAAGAAGCTGAAAAAGTAAATGAGACCCAAAATCTACACTAGATATTGTGAAAAGGAAAGAAACAGTTCAAAAGTAAAGAACAATTGGTATGGATAAAAGAAGAAAAGGAAAAGGGAAAAAGTATATGTATATAAAAGATATCTAAAGTATTGTACTACTATTTTCTCAGTTCATTGAAGATAGTAGCTTATGCTTATATTTTTTTATCAATTTTACATGCTTATATCTTGTAATCTGAGCAACTACTTTGAAGATAAAATACACAATATATTAACTATTGTCAATTCCCCATTATCTTGTTTTTGAAATTCTGTATCTTTGTTTATATTTTTATTTATTTTTGGTTTTTTATTTTTTATTTTTTGGTACTAGAGACTGAACTCATGACTTCATACTTGCCAGGCAGGCACTTGTGCCACTGAGCTAAACCCCCGGGCCTGTATCTTTGTTTTTAAAATAAAAAAATAAATAAATAAAAATAAGCATTTTTGCATTAGTTGGATTTTCAGAAAAGAAGACGGACCTACTCAGATCAACACTAAGTTTCCTGAGTCATATTTTTATCTTGATTTACATATTTTAGCAAACACTTCAAAGCCTTAATTTGGTCATTTACTTATCTGTGAACAAATACAATACATTTAATATGAATGCCAGGGATTTACTAATCTCTAACCTAAAGCCTGTTTTTTAAGAGAAATAATTTGAAAGTCTATTATATTTGTTGCCTAACTGATGTGTATATAAATTGGGGGTTAAATTATTAAACTTGACATATAAATTACCAAACATTTAAAACCGATGACTTGCTAAGCATCTAGTTAAAATTTTAAACAGTGTAATTTATCATCCTTAGAACTTCTACTTGATTATCAAAAAATAATTATTTCCACTTGTCTCATATGAAGCTATAAATCTTGCAATAAATTTGTAAGTTTACAGTTTTTGCCAGTTTCTGTGGTATAAACTACTCCCACAATGACCAAGTTCAATCACCGATGTGATCTCACTACACATGGAGTTGTGAAGAGAAATGCAGCACAGGCTCTGGTGAACCAGTAGGAGCCAGTTCCAGCACTGGAGGAGGAAGGAGAAAGCAGGTACAAGCTACTCAGTGTCTCTTTTCCTTCTCATTAATGAGGATGTGGCTGCTTTGCTTATGATACTGTCTCTACTCTGATTTTTGAACTTTAAGACATCTACCTGAGCAATTGTATGCATAGATTGTATCTGTCTACCCTGGCTGTACTCCTCATCACCTTTTAACTGCAAGTTAGGGTGGCAGGCCATCAGTGCCACTTCCCACAATCTCTCAGGAACAACCTCAGCCCTGCTCGCTTGATTCCATGAAGCAGAAACAAGATGAATTTTGTTGTAAAAGAAAGGCTATAGAATCACACATCGGAGGGACTTTTCTTTTTTCTCAGTCTAGCATAGAAAAAGCTGACAGAATCAACACAGTCTAAGCCAACACAATATATGTGGTGAAACTCTGAGCTTGTGCAACATTGAGATTTTATAATTTTGGAGGTACATGTGATAAAAGAAAACATGTTATAACTGTTGCTTATTCATCAAAGCCAAATTCTTGGGAAGAACAGAGGGACCAGATCAGGAAGATGATTTATGAACTCACTCAACACCAAACTGGGCTACAATAGCCCATGGTTAGAAAAATCAGATCAAATGATGTAACTCAAAAGTTGGTGGTGGTGTTTAAGCCAAACATTCAGGCCACATCGCCTAAAATTTTAAGGATAACTTTTCAGTTATTGCTTACAACTATCCTCTGTTTTAAATCAACCCTTATTAAATGTGAACTTGTTTGAACACCTTATTTCATATTAAAATTGAGCTTAGAGGAAAAAGAAAGTCAATTAAGGGCGCATATCTTTTTCATTGTATTCCTGTTTCCAGCTCAAAAAGTTCTATCATGGGTATCTTAGCAAAGGAGTATACTCATGTGTATTTTCAATAAAAATCACTGGTACTCAGTTGTCTTACTATTAATTAGCATCATTTGGAATTAATGGAGTCAATTTTCATCAAGGAAAAAGTTCTTTTTCTCAAATTGGAATGCAACCTCCCAACATGATTATGAAAATTCTAATAAAGTATGAACCTAATAACTAAAGAGATACAAACAACTGTCTAGATGAAAATTTTAAGTGTGGTCCATGTATAGGAGTAATTTGGCTTCCTTCTGTTTCTTAAGTTATTTCTTTATACTCAGAAGATCTGTTTATTCCAAGAAGAAGTAAAAATAATTGGGTTATCTTTTATTAAATGTTTCTTATGCTCCAACAATTGATCATGAACCAGCCTTATTAAATCATATATGCAGACCAATGTATGAACTGCATTGTAATATTCTCTCTTACAGACCCCCCCAAAATTGAGCATCAGAAAATTGAGCAAGTGATTCACAATCTTGCATCCAGCCAGTATCAGAAATGAGGATTAAAACCGACTATTCAACCAAAAAAAGTACATGTTCTTTCTAGTGCACCAAGATATTTCAAATACTAAAAACATAAATAAAATTAAAATTTACAAAGTTTTTAGTTTTTATTTAGGAACAACAAGAGTTGATCAGTGTATCACTAATGAATTTGCAGATTTTGCCACTGTGACTTCTTGACAACAGGGATCTGACCCTCCCCCCAAATATGCAGACACACACCCACAAGTGGAAATTCTTTGGAGGAGGGAACACAGTGGCTGGCACAACTGTTTACATCTCCTTGTTGACCAGAGCCTAAAATGACAAGCTGCTTTGCACCATATTTGAAAGAATGTCTGGGAAGTCACACAGGGTCTTCTGTGATATACTATGAACAGTAAACAATTCTAGAAGACCTAAAGGCAAAGGGAAGACTTGTTATTCTGAAGCCATGACTGAATGACATTTAACTTAAAACTGGCTCCAAGCCAATGACTTCCATCTCTGTTCTGCTTTCTTCTTGGTTTCCCCAAGAAATATAACAGGTGAAAAAAGAATCTATGCTTAAAGAGAATAATTCAGTAAGAGAAATGACGTGGTCCACCTAAGACCCTCTCCTATCTCTAAGCTGCTCAATGACTATTTGGTCAACCTACCTCTTTCTCTACCAAAAATCTCTGATGTCCATCGTTGAACCTTCTGTCACATGATTTTGGCAAAACAGAGTCCCCTGACCACAAGACCAGATAGAGGGAGTGGTATGTCCACAGTGCTCCTGATACTACAATGAGCAGGACAATTGTCATCCTGGTTTAAGACATTAAAGGCAAATCTTTTAGAGTTTCCAATGCTAACAAATAGCCAGCCTTAACATATGTGTCACCCACACTGACCTAGGAGTTGAGACAGTCAACAAAAAAAGATAGAAAAAAACTCTGTGAAATCTTGGAAGTCTACTCTCTTTACATTCTTATTTCATGGTAGTGACGAAGAGGAGAAAGTGCCAGCTCATACCATTTTTGTCATCATATCAAAGGAGAATCTATTTCAGCAAGCGTATACCAATTTATTCAGGCTATTCAAACAAATGGAAAGGCCAAAGGTGCCCATCAAAAGATGCACGCAGGCTGAGACTCCAGTGAATCATACTTTCCTACTCAAAACCCTCCTATGTGTCCCACCTGGTCCTAACACTAACATACAAAGTAAAAATCCGGCCTTGCCAATCATATATCTGCCACACTGTCTCCCATCTAGGGACACAGGCTTCAGACTCACTCTGAGTTCCATCTTACCTATGAAATCTTCCCTCACTATCCAAAGTGATTTTCTACCACAGCTTTCTAATGTTTGTTGAATTTCTGCCATCACTGCTACTACTTACTACTATTATTGCTACTACTACTATTACTTCTGCTACTACTAATACTATTATTATTATTACTAGTTCTACTTCTGCTACTACTACTACTATTACTCAACAAAGAAACTGGAGAATTTCCTAGAAACAGGGTTTGTCTAAAACATCTATGAGCTTTCTACAGGGCCAAAGAAGAATGCACCCACTCTGCTACTGAAGTCAAATTGAGTTATGAGTCTTCACTTAGAGAAAGAGCATTTTCTCCAGTCTTGTGTGACCCCAGTAGCGCTATAAATGCAAGTGACTTAGCAGAATGCTCCAAAGGAGCTCAAAAAATCTCACTGAGCAGCCATAGATGCTGGCTTTCCTCAGTTATCATGTAATGAGCTACGTTTTTTGCAACCTATGCATGGGGTGGTGGCACTTATGATAAAACTTGTTGAGAACTTATTCTGGGCAAAAGTGCCCATCCAGGCAGGAACCCCTATCCATAGCAAAGTCTCCTAAAGGGTGTCACTCACAGTGAGTCAAGATGGCAGAAGGTGAAGGAAATATCCAAGTAAACAGACTGCTCTTGGCACCTACACAGTGTGGTACCTGAATTCCAGGAAATCCCTGTGGCGGAGTTCTGCTCCACACCTCTGGGGATTAAGTCAAAAGTCAGAGTCCTCCTTCTCCAAGAAGCCCCATCAATTTCCAGGAGGTGCAACTCTACTTAACAAAACAGAGGAGTCACACACAATGTCGTCAACTCTGGTAACTACAAAAACATGCTGTGTGGTGCAAGTTTGTTTTTAGGAGGAAAATGAACAAAAAACAGGGCCAGGTTAGGTCATGACCATAAATCAGACTGCTGCAAGGCAAGGTCCTTTTTCAGGACATTATGCCTGTGTATGCCACACATGCGTGTGCTGCCTTCTGCAGAACTACTTTCCAAAGACCCTGGCGCCCCAGAGAGATCACGAGAGGGATGAAAAGAACCTAGAAGGAAAAGGAAAGAAGCCATTCATCAAAGACCAGGCAAGCTTGGCAGAGAGCAGGATACGTGTGCAGGAAGAGTGGGAGAAAGTGAAAAAAGATCCTGGGAAGGTGTTTTTCAGCTGTTCTAGATAACTTTCCTTCAAGAAAGGATCAAGTCCAGCTTTTCAGTCTGTGTTCAAGGTTTTACAAATTAAAGCACAGATTGGGGGAAAAAAATCTCCTGGGGGCCATTTCACCAGCACATTTCCAGTCAGTTTTTCAAACTCTCCTTTCAAAACACTTTTCACTTTAGTCATGCTCTCTTCATGGGCAAAGCTGATAGAAACCAGGATGGGAGATTTCCCTGGCTCCCCACAGGCCACCCAAGCATAGGGTGGGAGTCCACATGGCAGGTATGCAGGGAGAAGAGAGAAATACTCTGACATTGCCTGAGACAGAAGGGAAGCACGAAATGGCAAAATAAGAACAAGAACAGAAGGGAGTTTACAGCCTATACAAAACACCTACAGACAGGGGTTAGCATGGTACCTGGCACAGTGCCAAAGCATGGTAGCTATGTTGGAAATTCCACTGTTATTGATTGGGATTAGGAACAGTGCAGGAAACTAAATCAAAACCGCCCCAACCTTATGCTTTACCTAGCACCAGCAGTAATTTCAGGTGAAAATTACTCACAGACTTCCTGAAACGTAAGAAGCTCCAGACCAGAGTTCCTCAGATTTTACTACAGATCTGAAAAACTCAGGGATCTGAATATGTGTAGGTCTCAACATAGTAACTAAAATTTGGCCTTCTGGCAGGTTTCCAGGTGAAGCCAATATACTAAAACTCATCTACACTTTGAATAGCAGGAGTCCTGTTTTGTTTTTGTTTGTTTTTTCCATTTGTTTTGCTTTAGTGGAGATGGAACCCAGAGTTTCACACACACTAGATAAGAGCTGTACCACTGAGTTATCCCTCTAGCTTCGTTTCATTTTGGTTTTGGTTTGAGAGCATCTTTGGTGGTAAGAGATCAAATCTTGGGTACACATGCTAACCACATGCTCTGCTCTGTGTATCATCAGAGCAGACTGTGCCTGTGACAGTGGACCTTCATTAGCAGTAAGAGATAGGACTGAAATATAATTAACATCCACATGTAAGCCTCACCCCCACATGCTCACACACAGATGCAAATACACAGCATACACCTTTGCCTAGTGACAGTCTGTGACTTCTCTCTTCTTACTCATCACCTGCAAATATTAGGCAATAGAAAAAAAAGAAGCACAGTGGATGTAGAGACATGAATGGGAAAGCAAAAAAAAAAAAAAGAGCAATAATTTTAAGTTTTCAAAGAAATACAAAATATGTTACAGAATTATTTAACATGAAATCCCTCCCTGATGATCTAGTGACCAGGATTATTAAAATAGAAAAAATAGGGCTGGGGGTTTAGCTCAGCAGTGTAAGTGCCTGCTTGGCAAACATGAGATCGTGAGTTTGATCCCCAGCACCAAAAAAAAAAAAAATAGAGTTCACTCGTATGGTAGAATATTACTTTACCATTAAAAATCGCACTTTCAAAGACTATTCAGGGAGAAAGAAAATGTTCACAGCTTATTTATTAACAAACAAAGTAGGTTCTGAAAAAGTATTCATCTATTGATCCAAATTACATAAAATAACAAATGTGTTTATCTCATCAGTGCAGATTAATAGGAAAAATAATTTTTAAATTTTTGCAATGAGCAACACCTCTGCACATTTGAAAAATTAAACAAATGATAATACCTACTTCATTTGAAAATCCAGTATACAGATGAAAGCTAACTAGAAGGGAGACCCAAAACTCTAACATGTTATTAATTATATGTATTTTTCTTTGCTTTACTGTCAGTTGTCCAATGCCTAGCACAGATCCTGAAGAATATTAGATATTCGATAAATTCCCATTGTGAGTTTGAAACCAGCCTGGACCACACAGTGAGACCCTGTCTCAGAAAACCAAAATAAAAAAAATCTGTTGGAAAAACAACTGTAATAGATGAATGATATACTGCATGTAAGCATTGGCATTAAAGCCAGATATGTTCACTGGAATAGATCATAAACAACACTGAATAAGAGTTAACTAGATTTGACTTTATTTTGTGAATGATAAATCAAAAGCTACTAAAGAATCTGAAGTGGAGAAAATGACCTGACCAGATTTTGTTAGATTGTAATAATCAAAATGTAAAAAACAAAAGCAAGTTAGTAGACAAATACAAAGTAGGCTATTTTCATTTCTATATGGATTTGAAGCAAATCAAAACAATTTTGCACTGCTTGGAAAGTTCAAAAAGCAAGGGGCTTGTTATCTATGAAACCTGCAGCTGGGAAAAATCAGGCCCAGCACTACATTTCCCTGCAATGAGTCTGGAGCAGCAGGAACCTCCTGAAGGAAGCTTCCTTGGCCACACCAGGAAGATGTCGCCTGGTTTGGGCACTTATCATCTACTGTTTGGCTGCTTAGGTTACTATTTTCTTGCTGAAAGATTAACCCTCAGGGACCAGGAATGACTACCAGCACAAGCAACTTGGGGTTACCCTGTGTCTTGCAAAGAGTAGCCCGTGCCTCAGAAGGTTCCCAGTGCCATCTCATGACAACCCCACCCCATCCCAACTGTTTCGGACTTGCCAAGGCCTGGGAATCCCACAATGATTGAGAGGAGCCAGCTCAAACACTTAACTAAAAACCCGGAAACGTGCTGAAACCTAGAGCTGGAAAACCCTGATCAACCAAATTTACTAGCTTGACCACCCTGTGCAACATCAGTTCTCCAAACCTCTTCTCACCAGCTTGATCTCCCCATGCTTAAAGTACAGATATTAATAGCAGCTGATTTATAGCATTTGGGAGGCTATTAAATGAATTCACACATGTGAAAACATTAAAGGAGTGTTCAACCCATAGCAAACATTCAATACTGTTGCTCACTGTGACTACCACTCATTTTAGCAGGCATAGGCCTCTCTTCAAACTGTCTTCCAAGCTTCTCGAAAGCTGGCAATTCTGTTTTATACTTTCCCACTCTCCCACTGCCCAAGGCCAACATTACCCATGGTAGAAATAAGTCATCCATTAATGGATTGACTCTATAAGAGGTACTTAGCAGAGTCACCAAGAACATACTGCCAACTGACAATGTTGAATGACACTAAAAATCTCCATTTCCTATAAACAGAAAAAAATCCCTTGTCCCCCCACAGCCTTCTGTACCCCTCACTCCCTACAGTAAAAGCAGTTACCAACCTGATCCATATGGCTCGCCAGATTGGTCACCTCTGATTCATCCTGGGCAATTTCCTCTAGAGTCAATATATCAGCCTGACGCTGTCCATTATCTTACTGTGTTTGATCAGCTTTATATTGTTTCTCCCCACTTAAGAAAATAAGTAACTGAAATTTAATAAAGACTGTAATGCTCCTTATGCCTAGTCATTCTCAGAAAAATAAAAAAGGAGTGTGAAGAGAGACAGACAGACAGTCACAGACAGAGAGGCAGACTAAGGTAAAGAGAAGTGAGAGGATAGCCTCCTGGATAATTTTAAATAGTGGAATTTCTTGATTGACTGGCTGATTGAAATGTAATTTCAACCGTCTTTAATAGCCTTTGAGAACAAGCAACATGAAATTTCCTGAGCATTCAGCACTTTGTTCCTGCGCTATGACTGGAATTCCATGAAGATCACACAGGGCTCAATGGTTGATTGGCTGTGGTTTACATAATGGGTATCTGTGATGTGAGGTGGTGTGAGCCGGGCTGCTGTTCCAGAGGTGGAGAGCTGCCTGCTGGCTTCTCTTCTCACCAGCTTGATCTCCCACCTAACAAAAATGGGAAACTATGTGTTTGGAACTATAGCAGCGCAATAGATTATAAACTTCCGCAAACAGGAGCAGATCATGAAAAACAGGAGCAATTAGCACCAAGTCACACACCTAAGAATGCAGAAGAGGATGCATTCCTTAATCTTAGCTCCCAGAGCCTTCTAAGCCTGGGAGAGACACAGACACTGTAACATCCATGGCCTCCACCCTTCTGTCCAGCCTTACTCCGTCTCTAGCATGAGCTCTCTGCAAACTCTCTTCTGTGACTCCTAGTAAAGCAGCATCAACACCAATGTCCTGTTGTTTCACTGCTCTGTCAAATAAATAAGTCTGATATTTGCTCTGGCAGTTCTTTTGTCAGATGCAGTTTACAGAATCAACACTCCGCTAAGAAGCAGTGTTTAAATAGCATTTCATATATGCTCAATGATCCAGAGCATTGCAAGAGCTGTTATATAAGACAAGCCTGAAGAAAAGCTTTCAGTGAAAATAGCCTTCCAACTTCTGGGTCAGCTGAGGTTACATGTTTACATATCAGGCATTCTTCAAATAAGGCACTGCATTCCTTTCATAGCAATGGCACTTATCTTATAGCCCCCCCAATGTCCATATACTGCCTATGCTGGCTTAATAGTATCTGAATTGTTTTCCCTTTGTCATGCAGTCATGAGTTACTAATAAAGATTCCATCTGCTTTCTAGGTAATAAAGTACGTGAAGCTAGTGACCTAGAGACCACACTCACCCAATATTATGCCAGTCAGAACCTAAAGGTACACAGCCCACTAGAATGAGGATGAGAGAGGAAACCAGGGAACATGGAGTATGTGTTTGCAAATTGAAGCCAGGTGAATGCTCAGAGCCCAGTGTGCAAAAAAGATGCTCGTAGCTGACGCAAGTAAACCTCTACCATGAAATAGCTTTGATCACTTGATCCCTGAGTGAAAAAGAGAAAGGACAAAGGGAATAAGTGGTCTAATTAATTGACAATTTAGATTAAATAAAGACTAAAATTGTGGGATTTTTTTTTTCTTTTCTTATTAAAAATAATCCTAAAGTATTTTTCTTCTGCTTTTCAGTGAGAGGTTTAAATTAAACAGAGGCAACCTGGAAGAGTTGAAATAACAACAAATTGGAAGCCAAGAAACTTGGCAGTGTAGTCTCAGCCTGCCCCTGTGTGACATCAGGAAAACATTCTTCCCTTGCTGGGCCTCACTCTCCCCTCTGAGAGGGAGAGGCTGGGCTGGGTTTTCTGTTGCTTTGATAGACTATGCCTAGAATCTTTGTCTTTAGGTTCTTCTATGAGGGCTTTTGTGTCATCATCCTGGCTTTCACTATCCCACACCTATGACTGTGACCTTAGAAAACAGAAAGAATTGGGATGACCCTAGATTAAAGGTCACAGTATTTTTGTACTGGATTTCTCCTTTGAACTCATGTTTTACTTATATGCTTCTATCCCTTAAAAATCAGAATAACTAAAACACAGTTAGGAATACCAATTAGCTGGAATCCAGTGAATCATGGTTTCACTGCAAACAAACCCATGTCAAGTTGCGCTACATAGATACACATGCACTAAAGTTTGGGGAAAGGAGGGTTTGCATGGCCTAGAATGGGCAGAGAAAGCCTTGAGTACGAAGAGAGTGATGCAGCCTGGCAGCATCCTGAAAGCAAGCTCTGCGTTCTCGTCCATCACACATCACTGGAGACGATGAAAATACCAGCCAGCACTGACCAAGCACTTATGACTTACCAGGTACAATTCTAGGCCCATGCTTCATTTTTATGTATTCAGTCATCACACAATTCTGAGACAGAAATCACCATTGATCTAGTTTACAGATAAGGAGACTTGAACTTGCCAAGTCCACACTGCTAGTAAAGGGTTTGACCCTAGAACATAAGACTACACATGCAGCATTCCCACCCACCACATTAAAAGAATAGATTTAGATGGGTAGAGAGATTAAAGTAAGACATTCAAAGTGAAGGGACAGCTTCACAGGGATAATAAGCAGGTGATAGGTGGGTCATGTGGAAATAAGGGAAAGACTTCCTTTACTTGGGAATGTGGTTCATGCTGAGGACTTAAAAAAGGTCACATTATGGTAAGGGCACAGCAGAATCATGGAATGGTTTGGGGTGGGATAGCGTCTTGAGCTACTTGGTATTTTAGAAAATGCCCCTTGGTTTCAGTTAAACAGCTGCAGGATACGTTGGCTGGAATTCCTGTGACCTAAATTAAGCTAGAACCTACAGAGATGAATACAAGAGGGACAAAAGATACAATAGAGACAAACAAGATGTGATTTTGTGATTGATTACTGGTGTGCCGTGTGTATAAAGAGTGAGGTCTAGCAGGGGGAGAAAGAAACTCCCAGAGTCAGCCTGTGTGGGTAAGTCCTTCACTGACCTAGAGAGAGCAGAAAAGTGAGCTCAAGACAGAAGAGGGCTTTGGTTAAGGCAAGGTGCCAGCTCACTTCTTACTGTTCCTGCTCAAAGTTAAAGATAGCATCACAGAGACAGAAAGGACATGTGCTCTAGGGACAGAATACCCAGGTTCAATCCTCAGCTCTGTGCGAATTAGCTGTGCAGTTTTGGCTCACTCCGCGTGGACTAGCCTATGACTTTGGCTCTCTCTGCACGTTCTAGCTGTGCAACCTTGACTCCGTGTGGACTCACTCTACGACCCTGAGCAATGTCCTATTTCTCTCTGTGCTCCGATTTCACCATCTCTTTCCTCAAGTTTTCCCGAGTAGTACTTGAGTTAATATTTGTAAACAGACTGATGCAGTGACCTGTTGCTAAATACTAAACAGAAGTTTTTGTCAAAGAAAAAGTAATTTCTTGGAATACAATAATTTCTTGGAATGCTTGAGCTTTGCATTTGCACGTTAATGTTTCTGTTTCTTCATCCTCTATTACCTTCCTTTGCTTATGCTGTCTCACTGTCAGATTACCAGTTGTTTGGTACCTTGTATCCCTCTCACCTCAAAATAAAAACTTTCTGACATCTCCTTTCAGAGCTTATTTTCCATATAGAATGCACTAAACCTGCTATCTGTCTTCGTTCCCTGTCCCTTCATTCATATCTGTATTTACCATAATTTTTATACTTCTGTCAACCCCCAGCAATGGAGTGAAACCCCTCTCTATGAAGTCACTAGTGGTTGCTGACTGCTAGGTCCAAAGAACCTGTATCAGGCCTGCTGGTTTGTTTGGTGCTCCTGTGTCATCTAAGACTGACACACTATCCTTTTCTCTTTACCCCAGTTCTGCCACCTTCCAATCCCTCCTCTTTAGTTAATTCCTTGGGCTTATCCAGGCAGAACTGGTTACTCCCGTGGGCCAGGCTGTAATAATCCATTTATAGGCTGACTGCACCAAGGCTAGCCCCTCTCAGGCATAGCCTCATCCTAGTCATTCATGATTCCCCAGCATGTGGCTAAATGCCTGATAATTTGTCCAATGGAAGCCCAATAAATGTTAAAAGGTGAATGAATGGAAATACGGAACTGAACTACTTCCTTTGTAAACCACCCAGAATGTGCAGTAATTGTTTGTATGAAGTTAGCAAATATGGGTTTGGGTTATAGCTGAGTGGTAAAGTGTACTTGGTTAGCATGTGCAGGCCTTGAGTTCAGTCTCCAGCACTGAAAGAGGGAAGGCAGGAAGGCAGGGAGGGAAGAAGGGAAGGAGGTATATAGGGAAAGAGGGAAGGCAGGAAGGCAGGGAGGGAAGAAGGGAAGGAGGTACATAGGGAAAGAGGGAGGAAAGAAAAAGTAGCAAACATTGAGTAAACACTGAGCAAATATTGCCTAAATGATGACAGACTAACTTTTAAGTTCTGTGACATCACCTCTGATCAGGTAACTGGACTTCTACTGCAGAAATAAGCCATACGAGCCATAATTACTGGTCTTGATATCCCAAATGGTTGTCATGGCAATGCTTCAACTTCAAAATATTCTCGGACTTTGGGTTTCAAATGCCATATTGTATATTTGAGCAGGAGCACTTTTCTCCACCACTCACTTCTGACTCATAAAGAGAACTGGGATGTTTTTGTTTGTTCACTGAGCTTTATTTCCTGGCTGTTCTCTTTTTTTAAGAATCCAAAAGAGGAGTTTTGTTCTAAAGCAGGTAGTAAACATGGGAAGGGAAGAATGTTGTTATTCTTTGGACACAAACTTGGCACAGAATATGCTTTCTGGAAGGTTCTAGGGTGAAGATGTGTACGACGTGAGCAGAAACAAATTTGATGAGCCCCCGGAGTAACCTAATTCCATGTACTCAGGGGCAGAAGCAGGGGATTTATGTACCTGTTTATGACATCAGGAACTAAAGCTAATGGACATCCCCGGGTAAAAGTGCAAGATCCAAAGTAAGGTGTTGCGTTCTTCTTAATAAACACCAAATAAGGTGTTTATTTGGCCTCCTCCAAGCATGGATTAAAACAGGAAAAAGAAGGAGCCAAACCTCCGGGCACAAGCATTCTGAATGAATCAGATGGTCAGCCCCAGAGGAACAAGAAAAAAGGGGCACAGAGGAGGTGGCAAGAGGAGAGGAAGGACAAAGTGTTGCTGGTGACAAACAGTCCAACTTACTTGAGTTGCCAAAGGTGATTCCTAACTTTCCAGTCCTTCCTCTGTCCCTTGTAATATTTCTAACACAACAATCAGTGCTCTGCCCTAAAACTACTACTTGCAGGTTTCTGTCTGGTCCCTGAGGAATGAGAGAGAGCCCATGACTCAGCGATGGGGAGGAAACAAACAGCTGATGGTGCACCTGGGTCACTGCATTTTCTCTCTGAGATGAAAAAGGCCAGTTTTCACAGGTTTACTGTAGGAACCCTGATTTTCTGTTCAAATTGAGGGAAGGAAAGGGAGGAGGGGCAATAGCAGCTGTCAGACACACAGGCTGCGCTGCGATGAGCAGATCACATGGTCATGCTCAGAGGAAACCCCTCTGCCCCAAAGCCTAGACAACTAGAGGGCTCTAGGACTCCAGCTCTGAGCCTGTGCCTCAGCTACCAGGCCCTGCACATAGTGGGCCCGTACATCCATCTGGGGCAAGGCACATGGAAGGTCATGGCATTACAAAGGATCTATGAACATCATCTTCTTCCTCACTCTGTTCTTTCCTCGCCTGCTTGGAGGTACTCTTCAATCAGAATCAGATGGACAGCACTGTGACTTCTGAGAGCTTAAGCGTCACTTAAGACGCATCAGGTAGAAAAGCACAGAAAGTTATTCACACAGGTCCAAATGTGTACGCCTTGCATACAAAGCCTGATTCAGGAAAGAGAAAATCCATCCTAGGATGCCCTCAAGAAATGAGAGGAGGGAGCTTACTGAGCATCCATCTCATCCAGCAAAGGTTCTTTGGGACAGCAGAGGCCTCCCGTGCCTCTCCTCACATTTCTCCAAGACCACTGAGGTTCTTCTAGACGCCAAGCTCTACTCACAGTCATACCACAGATTCCTATTGCATTTTTGTAGGCCATAAATTTGAAATCAAATCCTCATGAATTAATGATCATTGAAGAATAGTGTAACTACTTTATAGAATGGCAGTCCCTCAGGATACTAAGCACAGATTTACCATACAGCCTAGCAATACCACTTTTAGGTCCCTACATCCAAAAATAAAAAGGATGTCTCCCCATGTACAGTGTTCATATCAATGCTTTTCAAAATAGCCCGAAGTGCAAACAATCAAAACGTCCATCAACTAAAAACTAGGTAAACAAAAAGTGATATATCCCTGGAATACTATTCAGCAATAAAAAGGAAGGAAGTGTTGATATATACAACAACATGGATGAACCTCGAGTGAAAAAAAGCTAAATGCCCGTGCCATACTGTCCTAGAATTATGCAAATCTAGAAATTTCTAGAATTATGCAAATCTATAAAGACAGAGATTATGTTCATAGCTAAAGTGGATTTAGGAAGGAGAGGAGGGACAGTGCAAACAGATACAGTTTGTTTTGGATGAGATGAAAAAGTCCTAAAGTTATTATCAGTTGCATGATTCTTAGGCACAAACATCCTAAAACTATTTGTACACTTCATGTTAACTTTGAAATATCAAGTTATATCTCAAAATATTATTAAAGAGAATGTTTATTTGATTATGATAATTTGTATACATGTGACAAATTATCACACTATACCTCATAAATATAGGCTATTATTATATGTCAAAAATGTGTAAGCATTAAACACTAAATAAAATAAATAAATATAAACTCCACTTGGAGTATTCATCCCAAGAAATGAGAACAATTTCCTGAAGGAAATACCTGGAAGTTTTGTTTTTAGTTGAACAAAAACTGTTTCCTTACTACTGTGAATGCCCCAGTGGGTATTACTCTGTGGCTACTTTTCTGGAGATTGTAGAACTACGAAGCAAAGCAAAAGAGGATGTAGGAAAAAAAAACCTGGCACCTAAGAAGAACCCTTTAGACCTGGGATCTGCAAACTACTTCTTGCAACCAAAACCTACCTGGCCACCTGTTTCTGAAAACAAAGTCTTACTGGATCACAGCCGGGCTGCTGTGTTTACATATTATCGCTGGCTGCTCTAGCAACAGAGCCGAACAGCTACCACACAGACTGCGTGTCCTACAAGGCTTGTACTATTTGTTCTCTTTCTCTTTACAGACAGAGTCTGCTGCCCTGTGCCCTGGACTCATGAATCTTCAGTCTTGCTACCAAAATCATGATCCACACACTCACAGCAGCAGCAGGAGAGGCAGCAGAGATACCAAGAAGCTGTAAGACTCAGGGACTCTCAGGCTGCCCCAGACTCCTGAATTCAATCTGTATTTGGCTTAAAGAGTTAAATTAATGCATAAAGTACACACCATAATAAGAAGAAACATGCAAGGTTTTGATTAGAAGAGACAACTCTGGGAAAAATAGGGGAAGAGCCAGAAAAGGCTGGGAGAGCCCATGATGTAAGCTTGACCCCGAGGGAAAGAGAGAGGGAAGAAAAGTGAGGTGGAAGTATTCCAAACTGCTGAGCAGGGTTAAGACTTTTTCAAGGTTTCTGATAGCCCTGGAGGCAAAGTTGACTTAGTCCCCAAAGCTCAGTCTGCCTTTATCTCTGACAGCCAGGGATATGTGGTCTCTATAAAAATTCAACAAGGAACCGCAAAGCACAGTGCTTGGGGTCTTCAGTCAGTGAACCCCCCGTGGGTGAAGCCTTGCAGGGCACAGTTTCTTTGCATCTGCTGCCCGGTCTACTCCCAGGGCAGTCACAATGTTTCAACAACTATCCTAGTTGAAATCCACGCACACTGAAGTTCAAGAATCAGTGCTCAAGAGCAGAAGTTGACAAGCTATCTCTACAAAAGGGCAAGCAGTAAATCCCATAGGTTCTCTAGGCTTTCGGGTCTCTGTCACAACTACTAAACTTCACTTTTTAGAGTGGAAGGAGCCATGGAGGACACATAGTCAAATAAATGTGGCTGTATTCCAGTAAAACTTCACAAAAACAGTCTTGAGCTTCGGGACTTCCATTGGCTCTAATAAGTCAACACCTGTTCTGGAATGCAGTAGTCTAACCTTTCTTAAGATAATTAGAACATGAGTGCGTATGAATCAGGTAAGTCAGGGCCCCTTCAGTTGAAGATGACGGGGAGCCCCGAGATGAGCAGGCTCCCTCAGAAGCCCTGAAGACACCTGTGTAGGAAACAGAAGCAGAATTTTGAAACCACTGTCCTGGTTCTTCACAAAGAGCCTAGCTTGAGGGAATTCACTTATCTATTCCTCTCTAATGGGCACCCAGCAATCTAAATTTCTACTTTATTCTGTAAATACAGCCTGGGTGTCTCACACAGTAGTAGGTATTTTAAAATGATGAAAGTAAATCAGAACTGCATCTAGCAGGCACTTGCATTGGAAAATTTTCAACTGACGGAAATGAGACACAAGTTTAACCAACAAGGCAAGAAGCAGTGTCACCCAGGAAAGCACACAGGGAGAGCTGTGAAGGCAGACATGAGAGATCATTCTCACATGGGGAGTCAGGGAGAGAGCCGAGGGCCAGAGCACATTTACGACCCTCACATCATGTATGTAAGTTGGGAGTCTCACGACCGTTGTGATGGGCAAACCAATCCCCAGGGGACGGCGCTGTTGATGAAGTTTCCTTGCCAAGAGTTGCCACAACTTCTCTGCATCCTTGGACCTGGTCAGGGAGCTGAATTCTACAGGAAAGGAAATGGACACTTCCTTGGGGTTCTATGTGGCTAAACATCTGAGTTTATCACTGCTGCACACCAGAAAAAGACAATTGAGGAGAGACATGGGAAACTCATCCTCGGAGGAGCTCCAGGAAAGGCGTGGACTCAGCTCTCTACCTACGCTTGTGCCTGTTTGGGTAATGACAGCTATAGCATGAATGACCCCCTTTTTATATTCTGTTCAATTTCTGAGAAAATCTGTCTCCCACAAAGCTCCATATTGCACATGAACAAAACTCTTCAATCTGAATAAAGTTACCTTACTGGGAAAAATGTCCTGTAAAATCTCATTTCTTAGGTGTTAGAGACCTGGCCATCAGGAAATCTAGAAAGCTCCAGATGTTGTGGAACCCACGCAGACATACATTTTGCAGAAAAGCAAGTGTAGCTTACATCAGATTTTCAAAATATTTATGGTTCCAAAGAAGTTTTAGTACCATTTCCCAGTTTATTTGAAATATACTGACAAGGTTGAAAAAGAACAGATGATATTTTAAAAATAAATTAAATGGTTCTTTTGGGTCTCTGATTTCAGGGTTCTTAATTATCTTAATGCCTTAAATGGAAAATCTATTTGCCACCATTCCCATTTTACAGGTTAGCAAACCAAGTTCTTATAAAATTAAAGTCAATGTCTTGCCTAAAGAAAAATGAAAACTTAATGAGTTAGACCTGAAGAGGAGTGAATTAATACTCTGCTCTCAGCGAAGGAGTGATAAGAAGTGTCATGTCATAAATGCATCCCATTGGTCATAATATCAGCACTCTGGCAGACTGAGGTAGGAGGACTGTAGGTTCCAGGCTAGCCCAGGCCATTTAGTGACTCAGGAAGACCTAGTCTCAAATAAAAATAGTTTACAAAGGGCTGAGGATCAAAAGAGTTCTAGGTATTAGACACACTTTACCTACATGACTAATTTAAGCATCATAGCAATCTGCAAGTCATTCTCTCTTCTGTCTTCTTGATTTTTTTTTTCATTTTTCAGATTGTTCAGTGTTACTTAAATAAATTTATACATTGTATTTTTCAATTAGTGGAAACCAGAGCTTCAAAGACCTCAACAAATTACCAACAGTCACACTTCTGATAAGTGTCAGAGGAGAAGTCTGATTCCATATTTGTCTGTCTCCCAAAGTCTACATGGGACATGCTCTAATATTTGGATACTTGGAGGAAATGAAACTTGCCTGCACATCAGGGATAGTATCTTAGATCTCTTTGTATTCCCCACAGTGACTTGCTGCACTCTGCATGGCAAGACACTCGATAAATATTTGCTGGCTGAATAAACCTGGGCTCAGGCTCGCATTCTGCCATGGACTTAGTGACTCAGTCTCCTGAAACTTGGAGCTGCAGGTGGTTACTCAGCTGGGCAACTTCAGGGAACATTTGAAATCAATTATGGATACAGAGGAACCTATTAAAATTTTCTCTTTTGTGTATGTTGGGGTTGAAGAAGAGGAAAGGAAGTTGAGAAGGAGGAAAAGAAACAGGATAAGTTCAGGATTGGGTGCCAGAACTGAAAGAGTTCACACCAAAAAAGACAGCATTTGGTTTATTCTACTATGCAGTCCCAGTAGCTCTACCAAATGGACTCCTGACTTCAGGCTACTACTCAGTGGCCGCAACGCTCTGAACTCCCGGGTTCTTGACTATTGCCATCATGGAGGTCTCTACAGCGGAGCAGTTGCACACACTGTCCCCTTGGTCTTGGCCTTGGTTGACCTGCTTCAGCTGTGAGAAACAGACAACTTCAGGTCTACCACACCATACAGGAAACCCAGGTACCCCCAACTCCCTAGCCCCAAAGCCAGAGAGACTTTCAGTTCTCAAATTGTGTGAGCCCTGAACTGCCCTTGATCCTCAATGAAAGCATGCTGGCAATCCATTACATTCAGGAGCCCAGTTTCCTGTCTTGAAAGAATATGGGTGCTTGGGGTGGAAAGAGAGGGTAACTGCTTGATTTTGTTTTCCTTATTGTTACTAGGAGAGCAAGTTAGTCACAACTCCAAAAGTGCCACCTTAGCCCTTTCACACAGGCCTTAGATGAAGCTGGTCCCAAAGGATGTCTACCAACAACATTCTGGAAGAGGATGATTAAATTGCAGCCCAGGGGCCAGGCAGGACAGTCCTTCAAGAAAGCAGTCCTACCCTACTACGTGGCCTCTTCCTAGTTTGTGCGCGAAGCAACACTGCCACCTAGTGCCGTCATGGGAAGTATTCCCTAAGGTCCCTAGGTGGAGTGGGGGTGGGGTTCTACAAGGATTGCTGTGTCTGAATTGCTTGACATCTCTGCTGCAGAGAAAATACCCCAAGTTTGGTAGATGGAGGACAGGAAACCTGGTTTAAGTTGGATAGCTAGAGGTCAAGGTCTGAGAGTTGTTGGAAAAGAACATGGGAGCCAAGTCTTGGAGCACCTTGGACTGTCCTTCCCGGAGTAGTCAAACTGTCACAGGTGATTGTCTGTAGTTCCCAAGGACCTAGGTCGATGACACCCTTCACTGACCAGCTCAACAACTAAGGTTAGAGGAAGAGTGAGAAGGTGGGCTTCTGTCGATGGGTATGAATAAATCACTGCAAATTGAACACTAATCTCAAAAGCCCCTTGCTAGAACCTTAAAGAATGAACACTTTGTTTTCCGTGTTTATCTTTGACACATTTTTACCCTAAATCCTCACTGATATGTATTTTCTGCTGTGTCCAAACTGAAGAAAGGTGAAAAGTGTGTGTGGGTGGGGGAGACCTGGGTGTTCTCTGAGCTCAACCCTCCTGTAGGAGACGTACAAGGGAAGTCTAAGCATGCCACAGGGACCCCTTGAATCTGAGGGGAAGGAAACCTCAGAAGCTAGACTATCTGCAAAAGATTTCCTGCCCAATTTTACATGCTTCCAGAGGTTAAAAGAGTTCAGATGAGCACTTACAAGCAGGCTCAGAGTGTGTGCTGTGGCAATGCAAAGGCAGCTGGGGGTGACAGACAGCAGGACAAGGTGACGAGGTACACGGAGGTGGAGCTGCGAGGCCAAATCATGGCATCGCACACCTCCATGTACAGCCTGAGACCGAAGACACATGGGGAAACAGGACAGGGGTCGGGTACCCACAGTCCTGTGCCTTCTTCCCCAGGTTAGAGCTTTAATAACCCAAAGCAATAGCCCCTCAGTCCCTCCCACATGTATTCTTGTTGGATCCCTCTCTAATTCTTCACAGCCAGGGAACTGATCCCAGGTCCCTCTGTTGCTACTGCAAGAGGAGGGGCGAGCAGAATTGTGGGTCTCAGTCTAGACGGCAAGCACGCAGTTTCCCTGGCAGATGGGTACTAGGAAGCAAGATTAGGCAGCAAGAAGATGTCATCTGGGAAAAACTGTGAAGCTGCCAACTCTGATCAGATAATCATCTCATTATTTCTTCCTTTTGGCCCCAGAATAAGGATTTCCTTCTATGCTTTCTCTGCCCCCACCTATCTTACAGCCCACCCCCTTTTCTCTCCCCTTTCCTCACTCCCTCTCCCACCCAAAAATAAAATAAAGCAAAACCACAAGACTTGAGAGTGCTCAGTGTCTGGGAATCCCAGCTTCCAAAGGAGAAATCACAGCCAAACAGGGGGAGACAGAGTGTCCGGAAGGGATGTTCCAGCAACACCCCATTGGAAGACGCTCCCTCCTTCCTCGGTCTTCCTTCTCTTTCCTTGGTCTGAAACTTATTTGCAGGGACACAGCAACCTGAGAATTTTTCAGTTTGGAGAGTTGTCAAGCAATTCAGGTCTCTGGTTCTAGCTCCAGTCTGCCTCTGGCCTCTGATTGCCTCAGTTTCTCCATCAGTATCATAGTAAATATCAGAGGGTTGTGGATCATACAAATTAGGATGAAATGATTTTACTAGATGCTTTACTTTGTGTTAAATACTCCTGCAGGGGATGCAAAATGAGAATAAGACAATGAATGATGTCTCATCTTCACCCCTTGCTTGAAATCAATTTTCTAAGTGAGGCAAAGGGAGACATCTTGGGGTGGGGGGGTGGCCGTCTCTCTAGAAGGGATGGTGTAGCTGAACTGCTTAGCAATCAACCAAGCAACAGATTCATTTTATTCTACTCTTCTCTTTGCCTTTCTGGGTGACTTTTCATAAAAGCCAAGATCTGTAAATAGCAGAAAATAAATATAGGTAATTGTCCCAGACAGGTGTCTCTGATTAACACCATAATTACACAAGGTTTCATTTTTAGATCTCTCTTACAACAGCTAGGACTAAATGCCAGGATTCTGGCTTGGGAATTTTCGCCACTTCCAGCAGACCCTGCTGTTGCTAGGATGTACACATGGCTGTTGGGACAAAGTAAAGGGACCCCGGGGCATCGAACAGGTGCTACCTTTCTACCTAGTCCCAAGGCTGCTCAGAGCAAAGACAATCAGTCAGAATTTGATGGCTGTCTACCTGGAATCCTGTTCCCTCACAGCTATAACCGCTCTAGGTATGAGTCACCGCTCAGGTCCTTGGACTTGCATTTATTCTCAAAGATACCCGATCATCCCATACTGACTACAAAAAACAGTGTAACACCTCTGCTGTCTTGATGAAAAATCCCAGGTCCTTTCCTTTTAAAGAAGGTGAGAGCTAGGTTGAAGGGTTGCAAAGTGCAAAGCATAAAGTGTACAGAAACACATGAGGTCAAAATATGGGTCAAATGCCACTGTGGTGACAGGATATTTATCTTCCTCTCAATAGTGTCTAGAATCCTGTTGTGCAAAAACAAAAACAAACAAACAAAGAAAAAAACAGCCCCCGGCTCCTCCCTGACCAACCCTTCCAGGCTTTCCTGTTCTGTCCCCCATCCCCTGGGGCTCCCTGTACCTAACTGCATCACAGATGGAGCCCTCCACACCCCAGACCTCCGGAAGCTCAGGAGTGAGTCATTACCTGTGATGATGGCTGGGTTGTGCTGTCCTCCCTCTGGTCTCACCCAGGCTTCCACTGTGAATGCCTCCCTGGGAATGTCGCCCAGCAGCTCTGGACGTAGCAGCAGCCGCTCCCGCCTCCCAGAGAAGTACAAGACAGGCAGTCCTCCTTGGGGGTTAAAGGTCTCCGTTTCCCAGTCAGAGCTCCCTCCACCATTTTGGATGCTGTCCTCCAATGGACTGCTTTGAGCCCTGTGTGCAAGTGGGTCCTTAGGCCAACGTTGGAAAGGCCAAGGGGCAGGGTAGAGGTCTCCAGGCGCATCTTCTGCCTGCCTCTTCACAACCCGCCGAGGATGCCTGGCCTTGGCCCGGCCCTTCCTCTGAGTATCTGCTTCAGGTTCCTTCAGGTCTGCAATGGTGAATCTTGCTGAGCTCTCCCGCAATGCAGCCTCACCTAGAGGTTCCTTGGATCCTTGGTTGCCAAGATAAGTGTCATCATCTTCTAGCAGCTTAGATTGCCCAATAGGACCATCCCCTACCCATGGGGCAGCTGGCTGCCCAACCTCTCTCCTCACTGCTGCTGTACTTTCAGTCAGGTCTGGGGAAGCAGGGCTTGCAGCCCTTCTTGCAGCATCTGGTTTGCGGTGTCCTGCAGGATGAGCTCCCTTCTCCCCCACAGGGAAGGGCCTCAGGTAGTTCCCAGAGCTGCTGGGGTAGACCCCAAAGAGGTGATGCTGGGGAGCAGCTCTGGGTTTCTGAACCTTAGCCCCCAGCCAACAGTGTTCTCCTTCCAGAAGCACGTGTTTCAGGCATCCCCTCTGAGCCACGGGTTTCTTGCCAGTCCAGCCCAGCTCAGAGCTGGTAGAGTCAAATGCCCATCCAGCCAGGACCACCAGACCTAGCCTCAGGATCTTTAAACACATCATGCCTCCCACAGCTCTCTCTACAGAGCCAGAAGTCAATTTCTGGGTACCACACCAGGGAGATGGGAAGAGGAGAAAGAGATGGTTAGCAATGGATTTGCAGTTACCAGGGAAACTGTTCTGTTCACAAACCAAACTTTTTCAAGTAGCCCCAAAGGAGTACCTCTTCTGGCTACCTGGGATGGAAATTGTGCCAGAGTGGCTTCTGTGTTGCTCCCACTGTGTATGGTTCCCTCACTCTGCTCCTTTGACTTCTCTTCCACCTCTATTTTAGTCCTTGCAGAATGAAGTAAATTGCTCTTGTTTCCTTTGAATGTCTTCCCAGAAGCTCAAGTTTCTTCTTTTTCTTTTTCTTCCTTCCTTAGTAGCTCCTCCCCTCTCTGATACTAGAAGTATATGACATAAGCCAAGTTCTCTCAAATACACACCCACAAGCACATACCCTCAGCTACCAGAAGTTAATCAAAATAATCTCGTTCTCTAATTTTCATCTCTTGCTCTTCTTCCTTCCCTAGATGTTACCTTCTCTTTTTGTAACCCTTAATCCAAACTATGTTACCTTAAAACAAATGGCTAGGAAAACTTTTTTTTATAGAGACACAAAATGCAATGGTTATTGATGAAAAATGCATAAAGAATCTGGGGGCACAGAAGCCCAGCCTGGTACTTAACTTTCACTCCAGATGTCCTCAGTCAGGTCCGAATCCAGCTTCCAGTCCACCCTTGCAGGTTAGATTCTTGCCCTCAGCTTGGAGTTCAGTGTTGTTGATGCTTGAAGGTTTTTATTTTTTTTATCCCTTTCCAACTTGTTGGTGTGTTCTAAGTCTCTGTAAAGTTCTCCTGGTTGCCAGTCTGCTGTTCTCCTAACCAAATGAGTCTGACAGCTCTTGATTTCACCTTCTGGGAGTCTTGTGGGTCCCTGGGAAGATGAAAAAAGAACAAAATGAAAAGCATGTATTCAAGGGACCTGTTCTCTTCCATTCCCCTTCTCTCTCTTTCTCTCTGCCTGTAATTATCTTCTTGTTTTTTTCATTTAAAGACAATGATGATGTCAAAGCTAATAAGTTTGGTGTATCACTCCACCTACTCCCTGTGCCCTCCTTCCTCCTGAAAACCTCCCCACCTCACAGAGACACAGGGGACAAACACCACCCTTGGTTTCCCCAGTAAACATCTCAGGCTTTCTCTCTCAGCAGCTGCAGCCTACACAATCAATAGCAAACAATCAATACTGTTTTGGAGCACTCCTTCCTGTGCCCTCCCCCACTACACACACACACACACACACATTTTGACCATACCTGCCTAATAAGTCCACTCTGAGCTTTCAGAAGCCACTCACATCTTCCCTCTTTTGTTTTGTCATAAACCTCTTGTATTTTTTCTTATTTCAATCAATCATTTAAAAGAACAATACTCCAAATTCACTTCATATTGGGCATTGGGAGGAAGAAGAAATCAATTATCCTGCTGTGAGACACATTAAATGGAAATCCCATAAATTCATAGCGCATACATCTTCTTTTATTCCTGAGGAGTTTCTCAATCTGAAGTTAGTAAAAGTCACCATATGCTGAGTGAGCAAATAAACAAATGAGATGCTCAAAATAAGTAATTTACAAAACTGAACAGCTAAACTCAAGGAATTATTTTTTCCAACTGATCTGAAGTGAGTGCATAGAGTAGGGAAGTAAACACTTGGATTTTAACCTCTGTCATGTTAGCCTAGTTGTTTAGATGCCAGCTTTCTCAGAGTCCCACCCTTACACACATGTGCGGGTACACAAACACACGGCACACACAGAGCAGGGTGTTAAATGCTGAGACAAGTAAGTGTGTTTGACCACAGGTGTCACAAAACAGGTAGAGAAATACATTAGGTCCTTCACCCAAGAAATAAGAAAATGAGTTGCACTTTGAAAGTCACTGCCTGTGTTGTCCACAACCTAAAATATACAGCCCACATACTTTGGAGTAAGATCACACTGTCTCCTCTGCTTTGGGTCTCAGTATCTTCTAAACTCCTCTAACCCAGATAATGACTGGTTTATTTGCTTTTAAAAAGCTGCACACAAAACACCCTGTCCCTGTCATGCTGCATCCCCATGAAGCACCCTGTGAATCCTCAAAGTCCCCAAAGAAGCTATCAGCAGGCACGTGGGTATTACTGAGCAGAGATCCCTCAGTCCTGGACCGCCTCTCTTTCTCATTTTCCCAGCTTCATTCACTTTTCTGACTCAGTTCTTCTTCTTTTTCTTCTTTTCTGAAGCAGATCAAGAATAAAGACAGAGGCTTCGGGTTGGGGAAGATGTAAAGAAAATCAGAAAAGCAGAGGAGAGAGAGAGAGAGAGAAGGAGGAGGAGGCTGAAGAAAAGTGGGAATTAGTGTAAGAGGAGGGAAGACAGTCAGGTAAGCAAAGGAGAAGGCAGTATCCCCCTCCCCCAGCCACCCCTAGACCCTCTGATAAAGGTTTCCTACCATTCATTTCAGGAAGGAGGGATAACAGCAAGGAAGAAGGATTCCGCCTGCTCTTCTCCCCCTGTTAGTGTGTAAGTGATCTTGCATCCCCTATAGGTCTCTCCTGGCTCTCAGCTGCTAGTAATCCATTCATAAGGTTTCAAGAAGCAACACAAAACTCAAGCTTCCAGTTTAGTTTCTCTCTCTCTCTCTCTCTCTCTCTCTCTCTCTCTCTCTCTCCTTCATTCCTTTGCTCACCACTCTCCTTCAGCTCTTGGCAGTCCAAAGTTAAAAAAAAAATGTTGAACCATTTCTGTGTTTTCCTCCTGTTGTAACTTTGGCTGTGACATCATAACCCTGCCCACCAACACCCCACCTCTCTCTCTTTCCACCCCCCCCC